>MU158938.1:241480-252530 GCA_015888305.1 Antheraea pernyi
AATAAAAATGGCTATGTGGTTAATTTATACGTGGTAGAAGTAGGAGCGAGAGGTATACCAGCATAATCTCTCTATAACCTTATGAAGGACCTTGGCCTGTCGAGAACTGCAGTAAGTTCTATTTTAGAACGATTATCAAAGGCTGCACTCCCTCCACTCCATCCCCCGGGCTACGACTAGGGTGTCATCCGCGTAACATATGAGGCGTGCCCCATATGGGAGCACGCCGCGGAGCACCCAGTCGTAGCCCATGTTCCACAGGAGCGGCCCTAAGGCCGACCCCTGTGGAACCCCCCGCCTTGTGGAGATTATTACATACCTGAGAAATCAGTAACAACGTAATGTAACTGTTTAATTAGCTCATGAAATTAGAAAATCCTCTTATTTGGGCTAAAAAGTAAACACTTTACTTACAAAAAACGATAAGTAAAATCATTAACGATGGGTTCTCCACACGCTTTGTATACTGCAATTTTATTTTCAAATTCTATTATTATTTTGATAATAACAGTAAAATTAATAAATGGAGAAGATCAAGTAGATTTGATGTTGTGCGTATCTTGCAGGTGTGCAGCACAGTGGATCGCGCGCCGGCCGCCGGTCGGCTGTTGGTGCGTGCCTTTGTTTTGTCGGGTACAAACCGCGCTATCCATCTTAATTACCAGCAGCCGAGGAGATCCAATCAATAAGCTCTGAGTTAATCCCCACACAGCGCTCTATTCCAATGATTAGCAAATTCTCCCTTAATAAATTATTTCATTACCAATTATTTATTTGATTGGGTATTAACTAAAGCCACGACATTATGATATTATAAATACTATAACAAATGAAAAAGAATTTGTATTTTTTTATATATTCTAGCGTCTATGAGAAGATATGTGCTATCAGGGTTTCATAAACTGTTCGCAATTAAACTACACAGAGACCGATATTTATACATCTTTCCAATAAACAACGATACTATGAGAATATTTATCTGTTGTTTAGTTTGCTGTTCATTATTCAGCCGGCCCTTATCATATTATTGGCTATAAAAGCCGATGTGTGTGTGTAATTTGTTTATCTTGAACAAATAATTTATTTAATATTTAATTCAGTTTCAATTGCGGAAGAGTGTAGCATACCGGACCAGCGATCTCCACTGCATGAGAAGCATAATGACCAAATGAGTCGTTACATTTAAAAATGAGCTAAATTTAATTTAAAACGTTCATATAACATGTTTTATTTTATTTTCAATTTCTAACTTTTATACATCGTGAACGACGTTTAAATTGTGCCGTTCATAAGGTTCTTTTTAATGATTTTCATATTTTATTCATATTTCATATTTTCATATTTACATGTAAACAATTTGATGATCCTAAAAAATTACGTAAAATATTTGAAAGGGCTAAAATTGGATTTACCTTATTTTGAAATGTAACAACACAAATATGGATTTAGAGCAGAAATAGATGCCAAACTCCTACTTTGAGTACATTTTTTTTCCTAATATCATAGGAGCCAAACGAACAGGTGAGTCACCTGATTTTAAGTGACCACCACCGTCCATAGACACTTGCAACATCAGCAGATTCGCAAGTGTGTTGCCAGCCTGTTTTTGGTAGGAGGAGAAGTTTGGTATGAAATGATTGCGTATGAAAGTATACACGCATCTGATAACAAAAATGCAATTTCTAAATTTTTGTCTGTCAGTCTGTTTGATCCGGGTAATCTTCGAAACGGCTGAACCGATTTTTTTTATAATATAGGAGGCAAACGAACAGATGGGTCACTTGATGTTAAGTGATCACCATCGTCCATAGACATTTGCAACATGAGGAGAGTCGCAAGTCCGTTGCCAGCCTGTGTTGGGGGGGAGAGGAAGGGAAGAAGGAAGGGGAAGGGGAGAGTAGGTGGGTCTCCGGCGCTCTCACTGACCGAACGAAACGCAATAATGCAAGCACTGTTACTTCACGTCGGTTATCTCTGAGAGGGTGATACTACCCCGATCGACCCGACCCATTCATGCTGAAACCAGTAATAGCTTCAGCGTGGCTCTACCACCTACAAAATTTTGACGGGAATTTCACTAGCAGATAGAAAAAATTACAGCGCGTTACTTAGTCTACTTTAAATTAGACTATCTGTTAATCTCGGCTTCGTCTGCCATGCTATCTTCAAAACGGTTGGACCGATTTCCACGGCACTTTCACTGACAGATAGCTGACCTTATAAAAAGTAATGTAAGTAATTTTAATTTAGACTAGATGTTAACCGTGGCTTCGCTTGCAGTGTTATCTACGAAACGGTTCGACCGTTTTTATGAGACTTTGACCAGTAGATAGCGAATATTATAAAAAGTAATTGAAGCAATTTTAGTTTATACTAGCTGTTAACCGTGACGTAGCCCGCAATGCTATCTCCAAACGATTCGATCGATCTTCAGATAACTTTCACTGGCAGATAGCTGATTTTATAAAAAGTAATTTAAGCAATTTTAGTTTATACTAGCTGTTAACAGTGGCTTCGCCCGCTGTGCTATCACCAAAACAGTTACATCGATTTTCATGGGACTTTCACTGGTAGATAGCTAACCTAATAAAAAGTAATTGTGGTTATTCTATTTTATACTAGCTGTTACCCGCGACTTTGTCTGCATGAAATTTAGCAAGATTTCAACTCATTCCGTATTTTTAATGAGAGAAATAATTATCGGCTTATTGTTTACAATTCGACATTATAATTATTAATAACATTAATGATATAGAGGTCTTCCTAATAAGATCATAGATTATAAACGTATTACGTAAAGAGTTCCATAATACAGTTTGTTGCGGAACAGACAAGCGTTTATTTTTTGGATAGTCACTAAATCTTAATTATAATAAGGGCAATGTATATTAAATATAATGTAAATGTAAATCTTAATAATAATATTTTAAGTTATTGTTTCATTAGTTCCTTATACAGTGTAAGTGAGCACTGAGGTAGTTATATGGTTGGTTATGGTTCCATATGTGTTGCTGATGACAAATCTCATTTGGCACGCTCTTTGTATTTATATATCTAATGTATACGTTACATGTTACTTTTAGTGGCGTGCGCGTCGTACTTACAATTGTCTTTAAAGAGCGTTTCTGTAATTGTACATACTCTCACAATTCTATAATTCTTTAATACAATTTTAAAAAACGCGTGCGGATCTCCGGGTACAGCTAGTATTAAATAATATTATTAATCACTCCACACTGTCACATATTATATCTACATTGCACCCGTGCCAAGTTGGGGTGGGTCGCTAGCACATAATAAATACAATCATTCAGATGATACACACAGCAGAGCGTCTTTCACATTTTCTCTACTCCACAGATGGTTGTAATGCGACACGCGATAGATGAATAAAAAACTCGAGTCAATGGATGAAAGAAATCAGGTACTAAATCAACTATATATAAAAATAAATAAGTAGAAAAGTGATTTGTAGTTTGGTTAAAATATTTTCAATAAAACCGTAAGTAGATAATAAAACGTGAAGCTTACAATTACCTAATCCATTACGGTTTTCATAACAGCAAATTGTTTACAAACTCCCTCAGCGCCAATTAAGCGCTGAATTAGATTTAAATTATTCCAACCTACACACAGCCCAGCATTAACTCATACACTCTGTCAGAACAACAGTCCGTTACCATGTATATAACACGTACAGTAAGTCAACTCTACAGCTAATTATTTATTACAAAGTACTGAATTAATTAATTATCATTTTGGAGGCTAGATTTATGAGATTATTGGATTGTTTATAATTTTCGAGAAAATGACGAAGGATTCGAGAATGCATCGTAGTTCCATATAGAAATTCCGTAGATTATTTCTAATGTCTGTATTTAAAATCATTCTGTTTATTTATGTCGATACAAATTCTTTAGCTACTGTCAATAATATTTTTAACACGTTTTCCGTGCTCCATTGGCGTATATATTGTTTTAATATATTTATAAAATACATACAAATAATGATTTCAACAGGATTGCTGAATATAAAATCTAACTGAATTAACAAAATAACACCATAACACATAATAACACCATTCAGGCAACAACAAACCAATTTTTTTTAATGTTTGACATTTGAGAATCATATTGTTCACACAGTCTTTGAGCGACAGCAATATAAGAAATTATCATACATACTTTATAACATTATATTAGGCTACTTATCGAACTTGGAATACAATCCGTTAACAATAAAACAACAATTAATGACGAATAAAAATGATAAAATCAATTTTAGACAACACTTTGTAAAAAGAGCCATCTAGTGAACGTCAAAGAACCAGTTATGGGTTTCGTAGTTATTAAACAACGCGTTGTGTGTTCAGAAACGCATTGACAGCTTATCTTATGGATAACTATGTTGAGTCAATAAGTATTGGTACTTTAACCGAGTATCTCAGAAACCGGGCATTAGTGATCTAAAAGAGTAACAAGATGAAATCATTACATTAAAGATATTTGAGAAAAAATGCTCTAGGGCTTTAGATGGTGATGTCTGGAAATTACGTTGCTCTCTGTGCATCCGCCAAAAACGAATGTCTGAACGTTGAAACGAAACGAAAAACGAACAAACAAACTATGTTTGTAAAAATATTTATGATGAAAAGTTTAAATAGATAGAGTTTCTATCCAGTTCTCGATAACTGGCTTGATTGTCCGAACCGATGGTAATTTTAACGTTCATAAGCGCCTTCTAAGGGCCTAAATTAAGTAAAGTATTTTTGATGATTTTAGTAGCAGAACACTTTTCCATGGTTTTGAGAATTTTAGTTTGCCTGTCGATTCGTTTTCACGAGTATCATATAGAACTAATTAATTTTGGTATGACAATCATTACATAGTATAAAACCAAGTCCTCTACCGCGTCGGTCTGTCTGTCTGTTCGCGATAAACTCAAAAACTACTGAAAGGATTTTTATGCGGTTTACCAGGGGATAAAGTGATTCTTGAGGAAGGTTTTAGTATATAATTTGTCAAGGATTTTTTTATAATTAGGGCGGGACACCGTCTGCCGGGCCCGCTAGTAATTTATAAACTGAGGTAACATTAGATATGTATACGAGTATATATATTGGAAGCGGCAATTAGAAAGGCATGATGACATTCATAGATGACGTCTTCCTTGTCATTCAATCGAATCAAAACACTTTATTCAATTTAGGCCCTAAGAAGGCACCTATGAACGTCAAAACTACCACCGGTTCGGAAAACAACCCAGTTATCTAGAAGAACCGGCAAGAAACTTGATCTAGTTTATCTTTTTAACAAATATATATAATATTTAGAATATATATATTATAATATATAATATATAGAATATTAGGTACCTTCATGTCACAAACGTTTTAAATAGATGCACAGATATGAGTCGATTCCAGATAGCACCATCGTTCTCATATTGATCCACTCTATAATAGCCTTTTGACACCAAGACTCGTTTGACATGGCGCTTAAATTCGCAATCTGGCAAATCTGTAATATCCTTTGGGACTTTATTGTAAAATCTAACACCATTTCCCAAAAAACTGTTACTGGTTTTACTAAGTCAAAAAGTCTTGTTGCACTTGCACACATTATCAACTTGTGGCACATTAGGCAAAATAAAACTCATACATTTTTACCTGTATTTAGTACTAAGTTATTTGGTTATCTGGTGGTAGAGGCACGCTGAAACTATTACTGGTTTTAGCAAGAATGGGTCGACTCGCTCGGGGTAGTACCACCCTCTCATAGAAAACCGACGTGAAGTAAAAGTGCTTGCATTGTTGCGTTTCGTTCGGTCAGTGAGAGCGCCGGAGGCCTACCTCCTCTCCTCTCCCCCTCCCCTCTCATCTTTCCTCTTCCCTTGCTCTCCTCCTCCAACACAGGCTGGAAGCGCATTTGCGATTTCCCTGGTGTTGCAAGTGTCTATGGGCAGTGGGGATCACTTAACATCAGGTGACCCACCTTTTCTTTTGCCACCTAGGCATAAAAAAAAAAAATAATGCAAACCAATGAGAAATATCGTTTAAAGTATTATTTACATGCCCAACCTCTGAATCTGTCATTTTTACTTTAAATTTCATTAAAGTATCGTCTGCAAAAAGCACCATGTCAGCATTAGCATTACTGACCATTAGCGGTAGATCATTTATGTATATTAAGAACTAAAACGGTCCTAGAACAGAGCCCTGTGAGGCGCCAATTCACGCAAAGGATCCTGCAGAGATTACTTGTATGCTAACTTTCTGACAACGATCTTTTAAACAAGAGACCAGAAGGTCGAGAGAAGATCCAGAAATACCATAATGTTTTAATTTTAGAACAAGCGTACTATGGTCAACGCAATCAAATGCCCTAGACAGATCGCAGAACACACCAATTGCACCATGCGAATCCTCCCAGGTCCTCAATGTATAACTTATAAGCGTTGCACCCGCGTCAGTAGTAGATTTCAATTTCGTGAAACCAAACTGTCGACCATCCAGAAACTTATGCACATTGAAATAGTCTATTAATTGCTTGAACATAATCTTTTCAAAAATGTTACTTAGGCCGGAAGTACAGAAATAGGTCTATAGTTTCCAAGACTACTTCTGCAGCCTAATTTAAACAAAGAAACTACTTTGCTTATTTTTATTAAATAAGGGAAATTTCCTTTTGCGATACACTGGTTAAATATATTAGCAAAACGTGGTGAAATAGTGACAATTGAAGACTATACTACTGTTACCGATATACCCCATATGTCTTGGGTGTGTTTTAAATTTAATTGCTTGAAGGTCCTTATTATTTCACCTGCACTAATAGATAAGAATTTAAATTTGAATCTATAGGTGCACTCATATTTTTTTAAAGAGCTGTGGCACCCTGGGCTGATGATGTTATATCTTTTGTTACTTGTAAAGGTATATTAGTGAAATAATCTTGTGAAACAGTTACTACCTCTGTACTTTTGGAAATATGTACTTCATCGACATTTAGATTAAGTGAATATTTTATTTTTACCTAATTCTTTATTTATTATATACCAAACAGTTTTGGTCTTATTTCTAGATTCAAGAACTTTATTTCCTAAAAACTTTGCTTTGGCAGCAATATAAACACGTTTAAAAACTATAGAATAATTTCTAAAATAAGCATGAAAGGAGTTGTTAGTGATCACCTACAATACAATCGATCTCTACTTTTTTTAATGCCTGTTGTTGCCTGCTTATGAATTCAGTGCTTATGATACTAAATAAATTGTCATAATAACAATCTGGATCTTGATTATTAAAAGTTTTGGAAGATAGACATTGTGCAATATTGTGATTTAAAAGACCTAGTCTACTTTTCGATATAAGTCTAGTTTGTTTCTTGCAGTCAGCACTAGGCTTATCACAACTTATTTTAACAAGGAGGCATTTGTGACCAGAGCGTATCCCAGTAACAATACTACTGCCAATGGTCTTCAAGTTACTAAAAATATTATCAATGCAAGATACAGTTTGAAACGTTCATCTGGTCGGCTCATTACAAAGAGGATCCAGGTTAAACGACTTGAATAAAGATGTGAACATAGTGAACTCCGGTGACATACTTGAGATATCTATATTAAAGTCACAACAGACCAAAACCCGCTTATTACTATTCAAAATTCTCATAAGAATTTTCTCCATTTTTTGTAGGAATTGACAAATATTTGATGATGGAGGTCTATAAACACAAAGTATAATTAATTTATCCATCTCTGCACAAGCCACTTCACAGATACGATCTATTGAGAGACTATATATATCTTTTCTATCTTTAAATTTTAATAATTTAAGTTTTAGTAGTTTTAGTAATATAATACAACCACCACATACAGTGATTGTTCTGTTAAATACACTGGCAACTGAAAAATGGGGTATATCGAAATGCATCTTGTTCGGTTTAAGCCATGTTTCTGTAAAACATAATATATCTAGTCTCTCTCTATTTAATAATAGACCTATGTCTAAAATTTTGCCAGAGAAGCGATTAATATTTTGGTGATATACTGTAATATTACTCTTCTCCTTTGTCTTATCTACTAGGTTAAAATGTTTATCACAGTATCATTAGGTGAACTATATGATACTGCTGAGTCACTTAACTTATTTAGATTATAAGCTATCGATGTAGCTATGTCACACTTATACTTTTAGGGAAGGAAAATATTTTCCCACTTATTATAAAGTTATTAATAAATTTATTAACATCAAAAAATATAAATTTGTCATTATGACGACATGTCAGGTTGTATAATGATCGATCTGTCATTCAAGCCCAATCAAGTATTAATAAAAAAAGCGTATACTTTAAACACGCACGAGAATGACCCCCGCTCTTTGGTTTTCTAACTGACTACGCTATTGGTCGGAGAGACCTTTACAGCTTTAGCGGACTACGATCCTGGCTCCTATTTCGCTATATCTTTTGTAAGCTTGTTTCATATTAGAGGATAGGGCGTAATATTCAGTCAGTACTAATACTTTTTAATTCGCGTCGACATATATAAATAAAATAATCTATAGAAATAATGATGTAAATATTGAAATGAAACTATTATGGAGTGAATCAAAATGAAATGAGTGAATTTTATCCACATTATTTCATTTTCACGTGATTTTAACCAAAAATAACAACAAAAATATAAGATTATTACAACAATTCATAAATTGCGCTACATTCATCATTTTATTGGTTTAATTTTAGGGACATTAAGATGGAAGAACATGTGTAAAAGTGATATTACTTGTATGTTTATTTCGAATTACAATTTTCATGAATTTGGCTTAGTTGTAATGTCTCAGTTACGTTTTTTGTAAGTGCCAAGTGTAAAATTAATCTATCCGGCACGTGAATTTTGATATTGTTTTTAATGTTATTAAATTAACATAATATCTGTTTGTTATTGAAACAAAAATACATATTATACTTTTGTTAACAATTCATAGATGGTTTTTTTTTTATGTTTTCTATGTTTTTTTTTATGTTTTTTATGTTTTTTTAGGTTTTCTGTGAGAGGGTGGTAGTACCCCGGACGAGCCGACCCATTCATACTGAAACCAGTAATAGTTTCAGCGTGGCTCTACCACCATTTGGTGCTAAACGTATCATTCTAGTAGTTTTAAATAAACTGAAGCATTAAAATACGAATATAAATAATCTGATGTCGTTACATGCGCACTATTATATCTATGTTTGTTTGGTTTATTTCTTAATTTTTATTAAATATGCGGCTTTTTTTTTGTTATTTTTACTTTAGGTAAATCTCGCTGCATAACAAGACCGTCAGAATAATTTACCGTCGTTTAAAATTCGATAGCATACGACTAATTTTTGTTAAGTTAAATTCTCAGTTTAGACGAACTCTATGTCGTTCAAATAAAAATAGGAAAGCCCCAAAGCACAGTTAATTGTTGTTTTGAGTAACACTCCGTATTCCAAGAGTAAGATCACCTCACAGAGGGTGATCCACGACTGGATGCTAATAATAGTACCACACTGCGTTTCGGGAAACACAGTTGCCGATGTTAAATTTAATTTTATTGCTTATAAAACATATTTTTTAGTGATTTCTAAATATTTTACAATAAGTAATGTTAACTCGGAGTCGAAATAATATCGTCAAACGCTTCAATAACGGTTTTAGGGTAATAGATAGAACGCTCATCTTAGTTATTGACCATAATACCCGGGGTACGCTCATCATACGGTCACCAAGTGTAATGCGGAGCGTCTTCCAGTACTAATTACGTGGCCTTTGATATTTATTGCGGTTACACAATTGCACTATATTAATGCGGCTGGCAACATCTAGGCGTCGTCTGGGGTGCATGTAGACTGACATGCAGATTCCAAGGCTGTCATGGACAAGGACGGCAGGACAGTTGTGGAGCATTAAATAAAATGTACAGTATAAAGAGTGACGCCAAAGCACCATTACGTGGCACGTGTATTTCGTATCTGACAACGAGGCTAATCTAAGCTAACCCAGCGCGAATATAAGGGAACAAATAAAACCCTTCAACTATATGTGTACCTACCTACCTGTGTGTGCAAAGTGAAAGTCACTGTTGACTAGTCATGTCATTGGTAGGCTGTTACAAATGATTTTAGTTGTACCGTGGGAATAGCTACAGTTTTATACTAAACTAGCTGTTACCCGCGGCTCCGCACGCGCTTTTTAAAAATGTATTAAAGAAATGTAAAATTGGGAGTGGGTGTGTACATTACAGAAAAGCTTTTTCAAAAACATTTGTAACTACGACACGCACGTCAACTGTTATATGTAACGTGTACATTAGATATAAGAATGCAAATAGTATATCGAATGGGATGGGGCTTATCATCAGCAACATACCTGGAACTTCAACCTACTATATACCAAACTCAGTGCTCACTAACACTATATAAGAAAATAATGCAAATTATAAGCTATATATTATGGAACAATATATCTTAAATCCTTTATTAATATCTGTATGTAATATGAATTATATCATCTTTTTGGTCAATTTGGCGGCTATATTGTTTTATTTACCGCGTTTGCTTCTACATAACTCTGTGATTATAGCAACGTATGAGAATAAGTTAAGTATATCGACAATACGGACATATGATATCTATATAATAAAGGATTTAAGATATATTGTTCCATAATGTATATTTTTGATCAATTTCACACGGACGAATGCGCAGGTAGCAGTTAATCACTACATAGTGTACCAATTCAAATAAAAAAAGAACCATTAAAATCGGTTCACAATTGACGAAAATATCGGTTTACATACATTAAAAAAATACATCGATTGAACATAGTAACCACCTCCTTTTTCGAAGTCGGTTAAAAAGAAAGTCCTCTGTCAGTTTATCTATTCACGATCACGTCAAAAACAACCATTTTCATGCCATTTCCACCAGTAGATAGAATGATGATTCATGGGGACGGTTTAGGTATACTTTGTCAAGGTTTTCATTTTATTATCGGGGCGGGACAACGTCTTCCGAGCCCG
>MU158938.1:254604-267066 GCA_015888305.1 Antheraea pernyi
GCCCCGTGAAAGTCGGTCCAATGAATTAGGAGATAGTAGGATATTGCGGACGAAGTCTTGAGAAACAAAATAAAATAGTTACTTCTTATAAGGTGAGTTATCTTCCAGTGAAAGTCCCGTGAAAATCAGTTCAAGCATTACGGATATTCCACTGCGTCCCAAGGCGAATAAAAAACCTAAATTATTTTGTATAAGGTCTGTGTACCAGTTTGTACCAGTGAATACCCCGTGAAAATCGGCCCAAAGTAATGCGGACGAAGCCGTGGACAAATAAAATAGAATATGTCAACCGCTATAATTTCGGTTATCTGGCAGTAAAATGTAAAATTCCCGTTAAAATAGGTCCAGTCGTTTTGGAGATTACCCAGAACAAACAAACAGACAAAATATAATAATATAGACAAAGTATAAAAAAAGTTTTTTTTTGGTCATTTGTAGCCATATCCATTCATCAAAAAGTTGTTATTTTAATTGTACATACACAAACTTTATTTTTATAATACGTAATAGAGAACAAATAAAAAATTGGAAATAAAAGTAGTATGAACTATTTGAATAGGAAAACAAAATAAACTTCGAAAATGTTAGCTTTGATACTTACCACATAACTTCAGAATTGGCAGTATGGATTAATTCCTTCGCCTGTCCTATTGGACGAATATTATGACTACTACTTAACACGTTACCATGGCAACGTATATAATAATAACGTAATCGCTCAAAAGCAAAAAAAGTGCCCGATTTTGAAACATTCTTCATTGGGGCTCTGCTTCTATTGGTCTTAGCGTGATTATATATAGCCTATAGCCTTCCTCGATAAATGAGCTATCTAAAACCGAAAAACTTTCTCAAATCGGACTGGTAGTTCCTGAGATCATAGCGTTCAACCAAACAAACAAACAAACTCTTCAGCTTTATATATTAGTATAGATAGTATAGATTAGAATTAACGTTTGATGGTAGAAGCGTCGCGCTGTGATGACCTGAGATGGTTTTATAATATATATATATACAAAAATTCATACGCAGCAGATCTAGTAACTAACTAACCTAACTAATTAACCTAAATAAATATGGCAGATATTCAGTTAAAACTACATTAATTTAGGTTTTCAAAAATTTTGGGATTTCTATATATTACAGTGATGGTTATGGTTATTGATTTCTTACTAGATTTTAGTTATTGGGATGTTTTAATTCTCCTAAAATCATCAAAAATGTAACTACATAACAACGGAGCATTCAATATGTTGACTATATGTGTACTATAAAATGTTGACTTTATAATGTTGTATATTGTGCAATGCTTCTCAACCGCATAACATCAATTACTCTAATGCACATATTTACAACCCCAATTTCACTTGTCATCATACTATGTATCTACTACGGCAGGTAGAAAGTTTGGAGTATCGCTTTTCATTCATTAGACCTCTCATGCATACGTGAATACCTTTTAGGTTTCTTTTTCATTTTAGCTTATAAAAAGAAAGAAAGAAATATATTTATTGTCACAGAGGTAAAAGTAAAAGTGAAAAAAATACTTATATATAAAAATTAATGTACGAATATAACAAGAGACCTTGCGTCAGTGTACTGCCGTCTGTAAAAACGCCACTGGTTTTCAGCCAAGCTCCAAATTTCTCGGCAAAAATGCAAGTGTACATTACTCATTAAATATTCATCAAACTTAAAATATCTAGATATATAAACTAGCTGTTGCCCGCGACTCCGCATGCGTTTTTTTAAATGTATATAAGAAATGTAAAATTGTAATTAGGTGTGTATATTACAGAAATACTTTTTCAAAAATATTTGTAACTACGACACGCACGCCATCTACTGTAACATGTAACGCGTAGATTAGATATGTGAACACTAATGGTATATCGAATGGGCTGGGATTTATCATCAGCAACATACCTGGAACTTTAACCTTCTGTATACCACCCTCAGTGCTCACTATATAAGAAAGTAAAGAAAATGTTAAGCTATACATTATCGAACAATATGTGTTAAATCTTTTGTTATATAGATATGTCATAGTGGGAGCATCCAGTAGTCGGAGCATTCAGCAGTCGAAAGTTTGCTAACACCGCCATCTATTATTTTCTATGTTAATCAATATAGGCAATGTGTTGTTAATGCACTTCTATTTAATTATTGTTAATGTGGATTATTCTAAATTATTGAGTAATTTAGATTAGATTAAACTGTTCATAACTTCTAAGCATTCCACATGTTTATTCATATAAGCACTGATAGAAGTAACTAAATAAACTGGTGTCACGTCACACTTGGAAATGGAAACACCACGAAAATGGAGTGGGGTTCGGTAGTCAGATGAATCTGTAAAGGCCTGTCACGCTAATAGCATAGTCAGTTAGAAAAAAAAAAGAGCGGGGGTAATTTTCGCGCACAGAGCCGGACCGTTTCTCCTCTGAAGATACTAAGTATCTTCAATAGTATATTGTTGTATTTGCTGTTTGAGGTAAACGTATTTATTATTATTAATGGAGTGAATGATCGATTACATGACAAAGAGGATGTCATCTATGTGACGTCATACCTTTAAAACTACCGTCCCAACGTCCGCCCTGACAGAAATTAATTGCCTATAAGTAAGCTTAACTATTATTTAAGCTTCCACTGCGTTCAAACTGGTGTGACACACTTAGAATTAAATCATAATGAAGTAAATTTTATTGAAATATAACTTGTATACAGTAACAGTAATAGAGATGGCTTACTCACTACGTGCTCAGTTGATTTTGGTTATATTTTTGTAAGTATTATTAACGATTTAAGATATTTCCTGTTTAGCTCACAAGTTATAACTGTGCAATTCTTTGTAATAAATTAATTACACATATATTTCGAATGAACGAACATTAAAAAACACATTTACAACAAACGCGTTTCGTATTCAGATCAATCATATTTTTTCTTGAAACCAAACAATCCGATACTTGACGTTTAACTATGCTACAGTATTAAAATATATTTTTTTGTTGATAATGAACAGAATAAATTTTAGCATTGACATGTTCAAATGCAGGTATGTAATGATTCCTCTAAAAATGTTTTTCCCAATGCCTGGTTTTTTCACAGGTGTAGTGGGCTTGGATCGAACGTTTAAGGAACTCTGTCGAAGTGGAAATTGGCGCAAGGGTGCCAATATACCTGAACTTCCGCTTGGGCTGTTGCTTTGCATACAATGACGCTGGGTTGCAGATGAAGAGATTACTCAGGATGGTACGAGACCGGACCCTTGGGGTACAATTGAACAGATCGAATAGGGTCGGGAGAGTTCATCTTCCACTCTGAAGGGGAATTTGAGAGGTGGTCGCGAATAGTATAAACTAATCTATCGAAAACATGAAACCGAAAGATCCTTGAGCAAGGGTCAGACGTGTCAGACCTTATTACAAGCAATATTGGCTACGTCTAAGGAAACCACAAAAGTGAAGTAACTATCACAACTTTTGTTATAGTTGGATAGAATGCGCTCCGTGAGGCATTACCCTCAGTAAGCACAAGAGTAAAGCCGAGTTGCTCAAGTGGTAATTGATTTGAGTTGGAGATGACAACTTGCATTCGGCTTAGTATGAACTGCTCGTTGATTTTGACTGATGTGTATCTAGGACTTAACAAGCGATAGCTATTAGGAAGCTTAGCTTTAATCACCGTGTTTATGAACCGTTTTAATTCATCCTTCATCCTCTCTCATCCTTTCGACTGAAAAACGGCACTAATATAATTATGGCCGCATTGAAGATGCAGAACAAAAGGCCTATGAGATGATAGGAAAGAAGTTAAAGAACTTCGTTTCTGATATCATCGGGGTGGGGTATTTCTTATGTTTCAGACATTTGATATGGACAAAGACTTCATTGGAGTTGGGTATCTGCGGAAAGTAACGCAATTGCATGCTCCATCGAGGATTCGAACGATCTGATACGACCAGGTCAGTATTCACAGTGTACAGAGAACTCACTTTATCTGTATTATCGAACGCGACGGGCAAACCCGGACCTCTATCTAGGGGACACGTACTATTAATAGTGTTAATATCCAGTTTTTTGAATATACATATATTTACACAAATAAGATTTCGAGACAGTATCCAGTCATACTCATCATGATCTTAAAGTTAAGATTGTATGAGTGTTGGGCATACGTTAACAGCATAAATTATAATGAGTTCGCCTGTGCCGAGTAGACCCTTTGAGCGAATATTTTATTGTGCAAGTTCCTTGTTTTGACCTCGCGAGTGTTTGCTGAGAGGTCGGCACTTCTAAATGATAAATGAACGGCCTCCATTTATTTTATGATAATGTAACTCCACCCCTCCCAGCACCGCCCTGCCCCGCAGCCTGCGCTCACCCCCCTTCCAGTATTATACAAATTGTTAAATTATTGTTCACGCTGTTTTCCAAGTGGTGACTTTATCCCAAAGTCATGTAACTGTTTAAGTTATACGCGATAGTTAAGTCCGAAAATATAAATAGTTTGCTCAACAAATACGTAATGGTTTTCGAATGTTGTGGGCATCAGGCATCTTCCCATCGGGTGTGGGCACTCGGCGATATCTTATATATTAATACGTGGACCCAAAACTTTGTACTTTTTAAGCGAATTGCGCGAACGGATGAACATGAAATTTGACATAGTTAAAGTTTATATGGAGGAGAAGTGCAGAAAGCCATTTTTTTATATAAAATGAATTAGAAATATAATAAATTATATAAATATGCATTACTCATACTACTACTTGAATTTTACACAACATATACACACATGTAAATAAAAAAAGACATTTTGACATCTGTCAATAAAGTACTTCAAAAAAGGTTGTGAAGGAGGTTGCTATGCTCGACTGTATGTATTATTTTACTCTTACGTTCCAATTACCCTTTTTCATTCTACATTCAACAATGATATTATAACATACAACTATTATTATTATATTTATAGTATTAAAACACCTTTGTTTTGGATTAATTATTTGATTCTATTGTATATCCATTACTTTTCCAAACGATTATACTGGGCATATCACATCACTATTCCTCATAATGTACAGACTACATTTAATTCAATATCATCCAGAATTTGAGAGCCTTTCCACCTTATGTAAACGCCTGTTTTTTGTTTCAAATTTATAATTAGTTTCAATTTTCATATAGACGTAGTTTTTTTATAATATTTATATAATTTTAAAAAAAAAGTGGCTAATAACTGAGTAGCCATGATGAAAACCTTTGATTATAGATTATTGACAAAAGAACCTATTACACTAATCACGTATAGTGTCGATGCAGTCAGGAATGGCAATAAATACTCCGTAGATACTGTCACTATTTATTTGGCCAGAGCTTCACCTTACAATACTTCGTACAATACAAGAATGCCTAGATATCACAGACATCTTGTCTTTTAAAGGCCCATCTATATAAGTCAACGCGATTACTATTTATACATAATTCCGCAAAATAATTTAAGTAACACAAAAATAATAAAGTATGAACAAATTAATGTTATTTAAGCTATAGAACAATTTTATATAATTATCCTTATTTATGTATCTCTAATGTGTTCAGTAATCTGTTTAGACATGTAAATCGGCGACATCTAGCCTTTCATGGCCGAACTATGAAGTCAAAGAATATACTATTTATTATTCATAATGATCAAACTAATGATTCAATTCTATATAATGATATTCTTATTTACGTCTTATTAAAATCTATATAATTATTATTATTCTTATTTATGTATCTTTATTATGGTGGCGCTAGGTTCAATGTGTCTCTTAATATGGTGGCGCTAGTATCAATGTGTATCTCTAATATGATGGCGCTAGTGTCAATGTATATTTATAATATGGTGGCGCTAATATCAATGTTCCGGTCGTGTTGTAGTCTCGTCTCTTGAATGTGATGCAGCGGCACCGGAGGTGGGTGATAACAAACCCCAATAAAGTTCAAAACTTAAAAAAAACAATCAACTATGGTCGAACGTTGACCTCTGGGCGCCCACTAGTAAATATAAATTCGGTAAAAATCTCACGAGAGAAATGCCAGAATATAAACGTAATATTATGTCTACACACGTAATCACTTGCTATCTGATATAAAATGGCTATTAATTCCACGAATTGGATTACATTATCTTTTTAAGTTGGTTAAATCCATCTCAATAATTATTACAAATTATGACATAGTTTATATTTATTCAGTGCTTTAAGAAAAACTTTCACGTTTAGAATTATATCAAGATATCAAATTACTATTGAAGGATTTACAGTTTAGCCACTAATATGTAGTGATTGAAGGGTAGAAGTAGTCAAGTCACTTTTTGGGAACTGATTTTAGGTACGTAATATAATTTGGAAGAAATTCGCTATTTTATATATAAAAACATTTCTAGGTCTAAACTGAATTTATAGATTCTGTTAGAGTTCTATGTCGCATGAATTATTCGTTCAGAACTACTAAATGTTCTAGATTAAAGTATTTTAATAAAAAAAATTGCATTCAGCTTCTTAATTAAGTTAGAATTCACGTGTTTCTTCTATTTATATGTTAATCTGTAAAAACGTAAGATAAAACGTTTTAACTGTTGTTTGTGTAATCGCTGTCACATAAATTATTTACTTTGTAAATTTTTCCAGTATTTACATTACAATTAAGAAACATCTTAAAATTTAAACAGAAACTAAAATAAAGGTTCAATGTACAGGAAGGAATGATTCCTGCAAACATGAAGCAAGAACAATAGTTAATCCAAAGATCCGAATCTTCTCAAAGTTAAATTAAGACTAGCTGACCCGGCCACGCGTTGCTGTCGCTCAGTTATTACATTTCAATAGTTGAGTTAGTAACTCAACGCGTGTACCATAATATATACTGGAGTTGAAAAAGATTGGTTGGTTTAACATGGAAACCTGGCGCCATTTATGAGATATCTATAACAGTCGGTCCTACAGTTTTCTGCCAACAAACTAATCTAAAGAGCCATCTGTTCGAGACTGATGAAACTTATAATTAATAGCAATAACCAACATTGACAATCATTTCATAATTTGTAATTAGAAATCATTCAGGCCATTAATCTAAATATAAATAATCTTATCTCTCGAGTTGGACCAAATTATACGTAAATGTCAACTTTTCATGAAAATGATCGATTGAGTAGTTTCGGAGTTGATCGTGGACAAACATCATGACAGTGTATTTTCATTTATTTACATAATTTAAGCCTTCTATTTTAAGTTCAATAGATAATTAACATAAGTTAGTATATATGCGATGGCTGTGAATAGGGTCGTCGCGGACAGTGACTTCAGGGTCCGAAGCGCCGGAGCACATCTCTACTGCTCGGTTCAAGCGGGTTTCAATTATTATACAGCGAAAGTTATCCAATTCTAGTAATTAATATTCGATTAAAAGATATCTTAGTGCTTACACAGTGATATGTCTTAATACGGATGTATTATCTCTAAAGGATTTCAAATATAATTGTTCGAAAAAATTGTGATTTAAATAATATTGTGTGTAATTTTAAATATTAATTTGAAGTATATGAAAATATGTTATCTATATTATCTATTATTATAATAAAACTGTAACAAGACTTTTAAACGCTATTAAAAACATGAAGTTATCACAGCCACTCATTTCTTTTATATACAATAATGTGCCCGATGGCATATTTTATAAATAAAAATAATTAATTTCAAACCATTGCAAAGAATACATTTCATTTTATTAACCATTATGATATTAAGATTTCACCGTAAACAATGAAAAACAACGATAAACGTAAACATATGACTTAGGACTGATGCTATCTTAAATACATGCGTGGATAACATACGCTGCCACAATTATCGCTATCTTTCTCGTGCAGCCAGTGCACTAAGCTATAGCTATAGCTAAGTTATTCTATATACATATTATTTTTATATCAATACACCGGTCTCACTATTGAGTAAATAACTGAATTAATAGTTGGAAGATTAAATTTGTACTTATTTATGTCTAAATAAAATAATAATAAAATTACGGCTATCCCAACATGGTTTGAAATTATTTTTATTTAAAAAAAATTGCATCAGGCACATTATTGTTAATAACAATAATGTCTGGCAATAATAATGCTATGTTTTAATAGCGTTTCAAAGTTACTGAAAAAATATATCCCAAAATTATTAAAAAATCAATATTTTTGTCTGTAAAAGTGCGATATGCACAAATAAACGCAACGTTTAGCGGTAGCCAGGTAGCCCGCACGTTGCTCCGAAGAACATAAAGATATATAAACAACTGGTTTATTAAAATTTGTTCTCGAAGCCGTTTGCTAGCTCTTAAACGAATAGTTATAGGCAAGTGACGTCGACGTCGAGGTTCAATGTAATGGAGTGTGAAAAGTTTTAATACACGTTGAAGATAAAGTAATAAATGATAAAGTGGTAGAGATGATTATTTAATTTCATTTTTATGTATTGTGCATGTGCAGAGTCTATGTGCAGTAGGTTAACTGTCGAAAAAGAGAGAGAGAGTATATAATATATACACACATAAAATTTTCATTTCAATAGCAAACCAACTCAAGTGTTACCTATTGATATATTAACTTGATTATCCCAGATCATTCAGTTTTTAATTTATAATTATTTATTTTATATATATATATAACCATAGACCCCTCAAGCTTGTTTTTACATTACCGCCAATATATTTAGGTTAATTTTCATTTTAATTGAACCCAGTAGATGATGCTACGAACAGGTTCTAGGCTTACTTTAAAAAATTTCTCACATACCATCTGGATATACGACTATGCTTAAGTGAGTCTCTTGATAGTTTGGATTCACAATTAAAATCTGTAGGTGTGGTTGCAATCTGGATTTAGGTTTATTAAAGTTTTTGCGTTTAAAAATACAATTCAAACGGTTGATAACCGATTTGGTGCAGGCGAAGTTGCACGGGTCAGGTAGTTGATAATAAATTCTGTTGGTGACGCACACGATGAGTAGCTTATACATAGTTTCATACGTAGATTTTGTGATATTTTATAGAGAGCATAGATATAGATTTATTGAAATTTAATATAGATTTTGTTAGATAATTCACGCGACTATAATATAATAGAGATTATAGTAGAATAAATTGGATATAGAATTGTGGGTATGTTATGTGTGTATTGAGTTATTGAATATGGAATTATAGATGTGATATTTATAGTAATAGGGATTGAATTATAGATATGTAGAAGCATGTGTAGAATTATTGAATATAGAATGATATATGTATTGGTTTACAGAAATATGTATGTATTGATTTATAGAATGATGTATGTATTGATTTATAGAATATGTGAATTATAGGTAGAATCATGTATATTAATAGATAAATAGGGACTTATGCATGCATAGAATTACTGAATTATGGATTATATAGAATTGTGTGTTAGTAATAATAGTAATGGGTGGCTTATAGATTATATTCGCATTAAGTAGGGAATTACATGATAGAATAGATTAAAATTATACCGTATGGAATATATAGCGTGTGTGCATGGAAACATTCGTAGAGAGAATATGATAGAATTACACACGTTATATACTATTGAATATTACGTTACATAGCGAGAAGTATACGATCATACAGAACAACAAATATGGAAGATTGTATAATTTAATATAGACAAACGTAATGGTTATAGAGGTACATAAAATTTTACAACGTGCCTCATAGCCGACGTCTTGAACGTCTTTTATCTCAGGGTTTTTAGTAATTACAACGGTTTTTAACGATTTAATAATTATTTGGACAAGGACAAATTATATACCGGCTCTCCTTTATAATGTTAAAAATACTAATTCCTAGAGACTAGGCGGTGGATTTTGCCTTTGAATAAAGCAAAATAATATATTTTCTCTTAAATGGTAATTGCACAAGCAATATACTTGAATAGGGTTTGCCAAATAATATTTGTTATGACGTTAAGGTATCCGAACGAGCCCAATAAAATAATATATTTTATTTTATGGTAATTGTACAAACAATAGTTTAAAGTTGCAAGACGAACGGAACTTTATGGCTTTACAGTATTTCTCACGCAACGGCGTTGTAAACAGAATTTTCTAATTTTATTATGTACCGTTTTAAAATAAAATATGAATGAAATTAAAATTATAACAAGGAGTATATATATAACTGGCGAACATAACGTAACGATATGTAATATTCAATATCGAGTGAATGTGAATGTGAATACATATAAAGTTTAATTATGTCATCCTATACAGATAGATGTAAATAACGCACTGAAAATAGAATTACATATGAATATAAGTTAAGGTTTATGTAATTAGATTATTATAGAGTTATAATATATTATTGAATAGAATATAGAGTTTAGAGCAAAACGCCACTTAATATAGAGATAACTTTATTCATATGTAAGATAGATATAAGATGTAAATTTTGGAGTATAGATTGCATGCAAACAGAGGATAAGAAAGTTATATTATAGGCTTTTTATATGTAAAAATATGATAAATATAATATATATAGGAACGCGATATCCGAGCCAACGAATAGAGTCGCGCCGTCTAACGGTTTCGTCGCCGGCCCGATTTTGCTTATAAGCACGGTCCGCGCGGTACTATTTCGGAGGAGTTCCGATCCGACTACCGTGCAAGACGGACGTCGCGCTCGTTGCTCTCTTCGATTTCCATACTCGTGATTTAGTGACGTCAGTTATTACTTCGTGAGTGCTCGTTTCCATTGTTCCGATTGGGCACACCTGCGCCGCACACCTGCGTCGCACACCTGCGCCGCACACCTGCGCCGCACACCTGTGCTACAGGTGGCGTTCTGTTTCCTAGAACTGAGTGAGACCTTTCCTTTCTATTTATTTATTGCTTGATATATTTATTTGTTTACTCTACTTATTTATTTATCTATTTATTTACGTATTTCTCAATTCGTTTCTTTATATATTTATTTACTTTTTGTTTATTTATGTAGTCTTATATTATTTTTCCTCTCTCTCGCTCACGTATTTATTTACATTTTTCTCCTAATTTGTTTAGTTTTAAACAGCTCTTTTGGTCCGGACTCGGGATAGTCCCTTAAAAACCGTTAAGGCGTGCCCCCCTGCCCCTCAGGCAGGGAGGTTGTTTCGCGACCCCCCGCACCCTCCGGCCTCGGTATGGCCGACTTAGAATTATTAACGCAGTACACTAGGTACTTAGAGGAACAGGGTTCCAATTTAGATTTGAACGCGTCATTTGAAGCCTTCGTGGCTATTTATACGAAGGGTAAGAATGCGTCACGACTAGCGCTCAAGAATTCGTTCGCGGTTCTCGAAAACGATTCGGAGTCGTCCCTGGATTCGTCGGATTCGCCGCTGAATCCGAACCGGAATCCGAGCTGGAGCTGGACGAGGCGGCGCCCGCCGTGCCGACCGATAGATCCGCGTCGATCGCGACCCCCCGCACCCTCCGGCCTCGGTATGGCCGACTTAGAATTATTAACGCAGTACACTAGGTACTTAGAGGAACAGGGTTCCAATTTAGATTTGAACGCGTCATTTGAAGCCTTCGTGGCTATTTATACGAAGGGTAAGAATGCGTCACGACTAGCGCTCAAGAATTCGTTCGCGGTTCTCGAAAACGATTCGGAGTCGTCCCTGGATTCGTCGGATTCGCCGCTGAATCCGGCGGATCAGTTCAAGGCGGACGTATAATTAATTTTGAGTTGATTAAGCCTAGTGGAGATAAACATCCACTGCGACTTATCTTGTATCGTCACTGGCGGCGGTGGGCGCGGCTTTTTTGCTGTGGGTTCTGCGGAACCCGAGGCTTGGCTCTGAGGGAGCGAGACGGAGACAGGTTTGGCTCCGCCCTTCGTAGTTTGATTGAACATCTCATTGAGATAACATCATAGGCATCACAGTAACATGGTAGTTCGATTGCACAAGGCATCAAAGTAACATCATAGTTCAACTGTACAAGTCAAGCAGTAACATCGAGTAGTCTGCTTGTACATCTTATTGAGATAATATTGAATAATAACATCGAGATGTCTTCACCGTCAGTAGTAGTGCTCTGTTGGCTCGGGGACGCGGTCATTATACGAGAACCACGGTGTTTTCTTGCGACCACCCCGACCTCTGCTTCAAAACCACAACCTTCATCGGCTGGCTTGTGCATCATTGCACATCATAGTCGGTGCACCTTCAGGACATCACCGGCATCCGACTGTCATCACCGAGGTGGGCTACCGGCGCTCTCGCTACCACCTTCGAGAGTTCTACGTCCGCCCACCGCCGGGGAACGTCGCCTCGCCTCACGTCTCACCTCAATTCCACCTCACCCCGCCTAACCGCGGGCCGGTGACGTACGAGGGCGAGAGGTGTCGCAATATTGACAGGCGGCGCCCCCAA
>MU158938.1:289703-330079 GCA_015888305.1 Antheraea pernyi
CACTGAGTTTGGTATATAGTAGGTTGAAGTTCCAGGTATGTTGCTGATGATAAATCCCATCCCATTCGATATATTATTAGTATTCATATATCTAATGTACACGTTACGTGTTACAGTAGATGGCGTTCGTGTCGAAGTTACAAATGTTTTTGAAAAAGCGTTTCTGTAATGTACACACCCACTCACAATTTTACATTTCTTTAAAACATTTATAAAAAGCGCGCGTGCAGCCGCGGGTAAGAGCTAGTATAATATAATTCCGCCGTCCCCATTCCATCAGAGGGTTTCCACCCTTACGTGGTTGATATTCCCATAATTCGTACGAAGCGATTTGCTTCCACATTTATTATAAGCACGGCTAAGGAGTGGAATTCACTCCCGGCGTCTTATAACTTGGGAGTCTTCAAGAGTAGAGTGAACAGACATCTAGTGGGTAAGCGCGATACATCGTCGGCCTCATCGTCACTTACCATCAGGTGAGATTGTGGCCAAGCGCGTACCTATTGAACGTAAAAAAAAACTTTTGTTGGCGATACTATTATATATTCCAATTAGTACCAAATTATAATTTTTTTGAATATTATCTGCCAGGGAAAGTTATCCGAAGATCTACCGAATCGTTTTGAAGACAGCATTGCGGGCGACGTCACAGTTAACAGCTAGTATAAACTAAAATTGCTTAAATTACTTTTAATAATGTCCGCTATCTGCCGGTAAATCTGCCGGTGAAAGTTCCATAAAAACGATCGAACCGTTTCGTAGCTAGCACTCCAGGCGAAGCCACGGATAACACCTAGTCTAAATTAAAATTACTTAAATTACTTTTTATAAGGTTAGCTATCTGTCAGTGAAAGTCCCGTGGAAATCGGTCTAACCATTTTGAAGATAGCATGGCAGACGAAGCCGCAGTTAACAGATAGTCTAATTTAAAGTAGCTTAAGTAACGCGCTGTAATTTTTTCTATCTACCAGTGAAATTTCCGTCAAAATCGGTTCAGCCGTTTCGAATATTACCTGGAACAAACAGACAGACATACCGACAAAAATTTTAAAAATTGCATTTTTGTTATCAGATGCGTGTACCACTTTCATACCCAAACAGTCAAAAATTTTTATTTTGATATTACATACAGACACTTCATTTTTATTATACGTATAGGAGATAGATTAACACATATTGTTCGATAATGTATAGTAAAAAAAAATCATTACTTTCTTATATAGTGTTAGTGAGCACTGAGGGTGGTATATAGTAAGTTAAAATTCCAGGTATGTTGCTGATGGTAAATCCCGTCCCTTCGATATACTATTCGAATTCACATGTCTAATGTACACGTTACACGTTACAATAGATGGCGTGCGTGTCGTAGTTACAAAGTGTTTTTGAAAAAGCATTTCTGTAATGTACACACCTACTTCCAATTTTACATTTATTTACTACATTTAAGAAAAACGCATGCGGAGTCGCCTGTGACAGCCATTGTGAGACGTGTGACGATATTTTTTTTTTTGGTTCTTAGCCCAAAATATCTCAGAAGATGTCCCAACAATGCTCCTGTTAACAGCGGAGCTCAAAATTCTAAGAGGTTTTCCATCGAACTTAAAGTTTTTCCGTATAAATAACATGGGAAACATGGTTTTTATTACTTTATTGTCCTGCAAACTGAGACATATTTCTTTTTTAAACGAATGCATGTACCTTTTTTAAAATTAAATTTGTTACAAAATATTCTCCTGAGTCGAATTTCTATCTTCAATATTTGATTTGTTATATAGCTTTGAAATTCAAATTTCCGGTTTTTTGCATTTTTTAGCTAAACTGTAACACTATTATTAAGTAGCTTTTCAGTAATTCCTGTGAATCTGCCACTGCGATTCGTTGATTAAAGGCAATCCGCTGGATACGTCGTAACGAGACGCTCTCACAGTATTATGAGGCCCTAATCCATATTGACAACTATTAATCACTGATAAGATGTAAGGAACGATAGTAATTCAACGGTTAGTACTTACAGTCAGCTAGTTGATTTATATTCTGAAGGTGTACTCGAGAACTGATTTATATTTCATACTTTGTGTTCTAGTATTTTCGTGAACTCTATCCATTAATTTCGACTTGAAATGAGACCGAATAATATCTTATACAGGGCTCCCAACGATAGCGTTACGGTATACACCACAGGGGAGTCAGACTTTTAATTGAGCCATGAGTTTGTAGGTTCGATCCCCGCATATGATAATATGTTTAATGAGTCGGCGTTTTGTTAATTATTATATATATATATGTATACCAGCTATGCAATTTCCATAATACAAGTTACGTTTATTTTTTGGTTAGTTTATTTTTCCTGCACACTTTTGATCACGATCCTTTTTCTTAAATCGTTTTAAATCTGTTATATACATATACAAAAAATGAGCAAAATAACATTAATATTATGCTTAACTCGTTACAGCTATTTGTCAATCTATGTTTGAAATCTATGTTAGTAACTTGAATTTCTTGTTGAAATAATAGCTTTTATGGTGATTTGATTATATCTTTTATGGCCATTTTTATCTTATAATCCACAATGTCCCGTGCCGTAGCACTGACGGGCCGATGGATGAACCTACTAATTACGTTGTCGGACACATTGGTATAGTTAATAATAGATACAGGTGTGCTGTGTTTGGATATTGCTTATATACGCTTATTTTGAAGTTTAATAGCTGAATCCTAATCTATATTGTTGTATCATATATTATACAAGAAGCTGGAAAGTACCATCGCTAAATATTTTTATTTCACACTAGCTGTGCCGCGACTTCGTCTGTATGGAAGATTATGTAAAAAAACAGTTATTAATAAAGTCATTTGAATGTATTAAGTCCATTTACTTGTATACTTTTCTGTCGTACTTACGCAGCCTCGTCATTAATACTACAATTTCCTTGCTGAGGGTTTATTGTGAACTCAGTACTTTAGCAGTGATGCGTGTTTATACAGACAGATCGACAAACAGACAGAAATTTAAAAAAAATATAATGTTTATATGTATAAAATATGTTTACGGTGTGTGGAATAAATAAAATTTAGTGCGCATTAAAAATATAATAGATCAACGTAAAGCTAAACAAAAACAGATCCGGCTCAGAGCATCTCATTAGCATCAGGCGGGCATTACCAGGCGCTGCACTGTTCCCTGCTTTCCCTCTTAGCCCGGAAACGGCGCTTGCGGCGTAAATCATGTAGGAACGGTCGGTTTTTCTCAGCACTACTATAGTTGGACGACATCCAAGAACTGACAGGTCACTGTGCCTAACGCTATGGTTTATTGAACCCCCGTAAACTGTTCTAAACAAGTATTTCAGTAAAAAGTGGTTGTCGATGTCTTCTCTGAAGTTCAGCACTCAACTTAGTCGTTTGCATATCGTCGCTTTTATCCTTTTTACTTTAAACGTGGCCGCTGCTGAAGGACTCGGTTATTTCTACTCCCAATATCTAATTCTGATTTAAACTAAACACGGTGGTATTTTGTGATAGTCGTGGTGGTCTAATGATTTAACCGTTGGAATATGAATCCGATGTCCACAGGTTCGTACCCCGGCATGTATTTTACTAGATTAAATTGGTAACACTATCGGCTGACGGTCAAGGATAATATCGCGAGGAAACTTGAACCTGAGAAATGTTATTTTCTACCTAATGTATATGGGAAAATATGAAACTGTGAATTTCTCAGAGTTTGAAATCACTAATAAGTCGTGGGCTCGCATGGTGATTATACCAATACTTCAGGACGAGCCATATGGCCATGTAGTGGGTGTCTTACAGGCTGATAGTGATAATAATGATGATGGATTTACAATTGAGACCATTATAAAATAAAAAAACTGGTCAGATGTTAAGGTTATTCTAGAATGGTTTATTCATATCGTAGAGTTAACAAATAGATGCAGGAGGCAAGTCAATGTGCGATAGAGATGAGAAAATCAACAGATTAGTTTGGCAATCGTGTTAATCCCTCCGCGCCACTGTATACAACGGGAAGGAGAGCATCGCACCGTACTGTATCTGGGAAACATGTAACCAATTCCGATCTCTATATCCTACCACATTAGTAAAACGATTAATATTCTTTTAATAGTAGCATTTTCATATTTTTACACTTGTAAATGCTCAGTATAACATATAAAACGATCTTTACTGTATCTATATCTTAAACTACTCTATGTTTGTAATCCTCTTTTACAATTCTTTTTTTTTTGTAACCCTTTATATTCGGGTAGAAGGCCAGAATAAAACTATCATGGTAATATTTCAAGAAAGAGAGAAGTCATGAGGCATGATATTTTAGATGTTTGTTTTTTTTTGCAATACTAGAAACTATAAGATTTCGCAAGATTCAAGCATCAATGCGTGACCGCACTGAATTATTTGTAACCGCAATTTTATTTAGATTATATATAGAAATTTCTAGTATGTTTCTTTTACAGAAGCTGAGCATTATATTTTAAGCACTTTTTGAGGGCCGGCGGATCACGTAATGAAATATTTTATATTGTATGTACCAGATAAATAGCGAAATATATACTAAATAGTAAGTATTTCAAAATGATATACTTCTTAAGTAATAGAATTGTGAACAGTTTTGTATTGTACCTGCGTAGAGTGATAGATATTTTATTTTAGTAATTCTATTAAAAATTATATATCTAGAGGAGTGTTACGTTAGAATATGGGAGAACGTAGGAGTTGAGGAAGAAGATGTGTATAGAGAAATACATGTTGTGTCGGCATTACTTAGATGGAATAAGGGCAAGAAAGAGTGCTGGTGGAGGCGGGATCTGGCGGACGAGCGGTATGGACGGTACACTATTGACGCTGTCCGCCCGGTCCTGCCGGATTGGATAGGGAGACGTTGGGGCTCCCTGTCGTTCAGACTGGTGCAGGTACTCACCGGGCATGGTTGCTTCGGGTGGTACTTGCACCAGATCGCTCGTAGGGAGCCAACCGCCGCATGCCATGAATGCGGCGCTACGGAGGATACCGCGCAACACACTCTATCTGAGTGTGCTGCGTGGGAGGGACAGCGCCGCATTCTAACTGCGGCGGTAGGGTTGGATTTGTCGCTGCCGGGTGTGGTTTCGGCCATGCTCGGCGGCGAAGAGGCTTGGAATGCGATGGCCTCCTTCTGCGAGGACGTCATTTCGCAGAAGGAGGCGGCGGATAGGGTACGCGAAGATAACCCTCTGAGTGGCCCTCTCCGACAACGGAGGACCAGAGGGAGGAGGCGACGATTTGCCCTTCTCCTCCCTCCACCGTAGCCGGACCTGAGGGGATGGGCCGGGGGGGGCATCTCCTCATTGCACAGGTCCGGTAGACGAGGGGAGGCAGCTGGTGTGTGCCCGGTCTGTCTCCCTATTAGGATGGAGCCCGGCGGCCACCTTCCGCAGGGCGGACCGTTGGCGCGGCTATCCAAGGGGAATAGCGTAGATCGATCCCTTGCCGCCCCAACAGTACGGTCGGATGGTACACCGTGGGGTTTTAGTCCGTGCAAATCGGACATAACCCATTCTCTTCCCCGAGAGGGTGGCGTATCCATAAGGGATTTCCCCACGTTAATAATAAAAAAAAAAAAGTGCTGTAACTTCTCACTGTGGAATACTGTATGTAACACTTGTCCAAATTTACAAATTAATTGCTACGACGAGCACTCTCGTAGCGGATATGTGTAGCTAAACACAAATAGCTATGTAAATATAACACCACTAGGAAAAATCTATCCGCAAGTGGTCGCTGAAGCGTGGAATAAAAACCAACGACTATAATGTTCCATAAACAAGGCTCACGTGTACCCATTGTGGTCGGGATATATTATGTGATTTGTTCACGCGTCGCGTCCTCGCAACAAAGTAAAAATCGAAAACCGATCTAAAAACTGTTCGTGTACACGGATCCGGGGTACAATTTGTTGAACTAATATTCATGATGTGATAGTCAGCGTATCAGAACATTGTCTAAGCTTCGTAAACAACAATATATGTATAGCCCCTCCAGTCAGATAGAATAACATCTCTTCACTAATTATACATTCGCAAAATCAATTATCACATATAACATTCTTTCCTTACATATAAATTATATTTCATAATTTTAATTGATATCCATTAGGTGGGTCATCTGAAGTTAGGTGATCACCACCGTCCATAGACATTTGCAACACCAGGGGAGTCGCAAGTGCTTTACCAGCTTATATATGAGGGAGGGGGAGTGGGGAGGGCGATGGGAGGTGAGTATCCGGCACTCTCAGTGACCGAACGAAATGCAACAATGTAAGCATTACTTCACGTCGATGATTCTGTGGGTCGGGTGGTAGTACCGCGGGCGAGCCGACCAATTCATGCTGAAACCAGTTATAGCTTCAGCGTGGCTCTAATACCTTTATATACAAGTCATTCATCATATTCTTCATACCTTTTTCGGCCTTTCTCTAATATATTTCTCTACTTTCCAGCTTAAAATTTCTGGTTTTCTGATTATTTTTTTTCTGGAACTGAACAGCAATTCATTAAAGTGAGCGAAGCCTTGAGCAAAGGCTAGTAAATACGTTAAACATATATATGTTGGATAATTTGATGTTCGGTTCTGAGAGGTGAGTAAATAAAAGAAATATTAATATTAGCAATAAAAATGGTTTCGAAAGTAAGATATATTTCCGATCATGCAAACGCAATTAATATGTATGACATTCACAAAATGTATCAGCAGCATTGAGCGTTTTATTATGAGATAAATATGTTCATGATCTCTTATCTTTTCTAAAAGTATTATGATTATTCTCATACTCCATCAACTGCAAAATCATATATACTTCAGATATGCAAAATTTCATTGAAATCAATTAAGCCTTTATTTAGTTATAATCAGATATTACAGACATAATATCAATAGGCATACAAAAACATTTGATAGATGTTTATCACAAATTTGGAATAGATAACTACGTTTACAAACAAACTGCAGATTTATTAATAGGTATATGTAGTTCATTTACTATGCTGTTTCACACACAAATGTTCATTATACTTATATTATTTACGTATATTAAAAAACCTGGGGTTTAATTTGTTTATTATCTATGTTTCTTATCCAAAACATTTATCATACAAAAAACATTTTAAAATTATAACATCTATGTAATTCATGGCGGTTAAAGTAATACATAAGTCAGTAGATATTAAAAGCGGTGATGTAACAGAAACAACAATTGAGATCCGGTGCACGCTGTCGCCGCCGCACCGCCGGTAATTAACTGCTGCAATAAATCTGTGGTAATTGTGATGTTTCTAGAAAAACCTGTGTTTACAGAGAACTTTCTATTGACAACACTGATTATACATTTTCTAGAAAATATATGTAATAAAATAGACGCAGACTATGTGTTCGGCTTTAAACTTCGATCAACAATAACTAGATAAAGGGTCACGTACAAAATAGAAGCTAAATCCTGTCAGAGTAAATACTTATGTGTAGCTATTTGTTTACTAAGAAAGGGAGCAAAAAAGTTTTAAAACAGTTTTAAGTTCAACCTAATTACAACCATGACACCTAGTAATAAAGTCACGAATGTTCAAAATATTATCTAATACTTACCATAAAACGAGCAAAGCAATAAATTACTCCCGTCACTTACAAATGAAAAGACAACATAAACAAATTTGTGTGCATTCAACCTTAACACGCGATGAATAAAGTACTTTTTCCCGTTATTCTGCGTGTTTGTACGTGGTTGGCGAGCCAAGACCAAACATTTGTACCACATTTTAAAATCGGTTATTTTATTCAAAATTTAATATTATTCGTTAGTTTAAAGCTTAAAATATAACTTATTCAACTTGTATTTAGGGAAAGTAAGATACTCCGGCCGTTAAATTGCTTTTTCGGGTATTATTTTTGCATCTTTTGAATACACTGTGTAACGAACCCAACTGGCAAATTATGGGAAAAAACTATTGATACAATTAATGGAATAATAATGGAACTAATTAGGTACAAAAAAAAAAAAGAAAAAAAAAAACATAAAGTATTTTAGAATATTAAATAGGATTTTGAATAAATACTATCATTCATCATAAATAAAATAGGTTTAAATATTAAGTGGAATAATAATGGAACTAATTAGGTACAAAAAAAAAAAAGAAAAAAAAAAACATAAAGTATTTTAGAATATTAAATAGGATTTTGAATAAATACTATCATTCATCATAAATAAAATAGGTTTAAATATTAAGGTTTAAATATTAATATTTAATTAAGTACTGAACCATAAGAAGTGTTCTATTAACGACTAAGGAACTCTAAATGAGTGGGGTTTAGAACTGTAGTATGCGTGTAACACAATGTCCGAAGTATAGAATTAAGATTGGAATTAAAAAATTAGAAAGAGAAGGAGATAAAACACAAAGGATTAGAAAAGGATAGATATAAAAAAAGAGGCTTGCAGACTGTCCTAATTCTAGTATGGAAGTTCGTCTGGAAAAAATAACCGTTAGAGCAGGAAGGAAATATTATAAGCTTAAGGAACAAAGCAGGAGAGTGAGATAGACTGCTTTTCTGCCGTACATAGACAGCAGAATCTCAGTAAGAGGGTCGCGGGGGGATTGCAAAATGAAAGGATATATAAGGATTTTGACAGTCGAGTCGAGATGGTCGGAATAGCTTCTTTGGACGTATAATACGTGCGCAAGAGTCTGGTAAAATATTAATAATTTAGCAGTCGTAATGCTAGTTTGCTTTTGGAACAAAGGAATACGGAAACAAAGAAATACAAATTTTGAATTAATAGTTTATTCGAATGTTTACATCGTTCTAACCTCAAAAGTGAAATTATACATGATACAGTACTGGAAACGTGTCCCAGTGCATGAGAGTCTGGTAATCAGGGTGATTTAGTGATCAATATATTCTTCAGTAGTGCGCGTGAGTTTCGTTGTGTGTCAGGGAGATCCCACAGAGAGAAAAGTATAGTGTTATCCAAAGTTGCGGCCAGTTTATTTGTGAAATCCCAGATAGAGTTCTTCTTGAAATAATTCCGCGAATTGGTGTTCAATTATAGTGATTATGTTGCGAATTGTGTTTAGACATTTAGGTTTTAAATTACGGCATATCATGGTTACGTGTAGAAGTAGGTATTGTTGTGTTAAGCATCATAGTCAGTAATTTGTCAGTGCATTGTGTTTGTGAAAACTACGAGACTGTAAGTAATTTATAATATACTAGGTTATAATCGTGCACTTTAAATTTATATTCTATTTATAGAATTCAAACAATAACCTGTTATGTAAATAAACACAAATACATACACTACTACACATTAAATAAGGCTCTGTAGTTCTGATTTTATCAGGATGAAAGACTATTTAACTTTGGTAAATCTGTAACTGAAACTAGTTGTGAATCAAGTTCACAAGCTTTTATGCATTAGAGTTTAGTATATTGCATCCCAGTAGTTGTTGGCTTGAATGGTATTAAATATAGTAGACAAAAGAATGTGAACTAGATTCCACTAAGAATATTAAAAATCCTACACTGCACTAACTCACAGACATTTTAATTAATATCAATAAACGTTACATCAAATAGTAAGTTACCCAATATTTGTTAAGGAAGTTTGAATTCTATAAAATTCAGATAAGTGTCTTCATGCATTTGATGTCATTAATATGTGTAAAGATTTTAATACCTCAGTCAGGTACTGAACAGTAATTGTATTTCAATTAATTGTATACCATTATATAAAGTTAGTTAAATATATTACAAACATAACTATAGACTTTAAAGTTAGATAAATATAGTCTTGGTGAAGAATATAAACTGTTAAATAGGTCAGGTTCTCTACAAGCAATCCTAATTAATTCTAATATGTGTTATTCATTAATTTTATAAAACTCAAACAATAGTCTCTGTCAACACAATTCAACCAAAGAGGCATTACTATACATGAACAAAGACATTGTAATTCTGGGTTGGCAATGGTAAATCTGTGACATTATAATTTACTTAACAAATAATTACATAAACTGATGCGATTCGAGTTCATAAGCTTTTAAACAGCAGTGTTTTATTATAGGGATTCCCAGTAGGCGTTGATGTGAGTTGCACCTAAAGCATATACGTTTCGGCGGTCTTTAACTCTCTTTCTCTATCAAGTAAACCTTTTGCTGGATAGGGAGGAGGTTACTGTATGCCTGAGGTGTAATAGGGCCGTTGTCAGCGATACGTTAGCAGTGACCCGGGGAATGGTTTGGGTTTAGAAGCATAGCGCATCTTTACCAAAGTACGAACCGGTAGCCGTCTCGTTTGACATGATCGACCCTCAAGGAACCTCTGCCTGGTGTAGTCGGGTGCAAACCCTTGACGTAACTTAACTCAGCATCCTCTTGTGTATATAATTCAAAAGAATATGAACTGGATTCTGCTGAGAGTTATGGGGGGACTTCTTTAAGATTGTCACAACTCCACACTATACTCTTTTACAGACACTTCAACTAATATCAATATCTGTTACATAAAACATTTATAATATAAAATTCACTATAAAATGTGAGTTCTGTAAACTTGAATTAAGAACATATATATTTATACAATGCCATAAGTATGGCATAGGAATATAATGAAAAAATATAAATAAACTAAATATATTTCAATAAAATGTAAGGGTTAACCTATGATGCAAAGAAATATATAATTAAGTTGAGATCTCTATAAGCTAAGATAATTTTAGTATTGTAGGATTATAAATGAATACATAGATTAATATGTATATATTACCTATTTGTTTTGCTAAAAATTAACCCAGATCGAGTTTCTTGCCGGTTCTTCTCGATAACTGGATTTTCCGAACCGGTGGTAGAGTTAATTTGCAAAGGGACTAACATGGCCCTAATGCCTATACAATCAACTGCTATCCTTCTATCGCTTGTATGTGTACTGAGCAGGGTCAGCACAGCATTATTTAATTTATTGTTTGTTATATACTAACAACATTGGTAAAAGAATTATCTGTGTGGGATTCTGTTAGCACATTATAAAGTAATGGTGACTGGAACCAATCAGAAGTTCGACTACCAATCTAAATTAATCACTACAATATTATTTTGTAGTATAAATGCTAGTGCCGACTTAGTTCTGCACGTCTTGCAACCAAAACCTTATCCACTATTCTTCTGGAACTAGTGTGATTATATAATTCAATTACTGGTTATGTCTACCATTTAAAAGGCATTAATATTTGCAATCTGGTGGGTGTGTTAGCAATTTGACTATACAAGCTGCTATGATTCCTTCACACCATACTATTTGTTAGGGCGTAGCTAGTCTTCTCTATATCCATTTCTGTTGATCCACACTGTGTTAGTGACCTGACGAGTGGATTGGAGTGACCTTTATCTCGCTCCTCGTATCCCAGTGTCTATCGTGTTGCTATACCTTTGTTGGGGAGGTTTGGATTGAAGCAAGTTACATATTTTCTCCTTGGTTGACTTTGTCACCCTGGAGCTTTCGCTTTCTTGTGAGGATCAAAGCAGGCTGTTCTTCATCAGCTATAATCACCCATAAGATTGCGTTTCTACATTTCATTATTTTATTTGGAGACTGGTTTCAGATTCCTTATAATTCCTACCTCTCACCCTTCTTAACTCCCAGCGATGCTGGTAGTAGTTGATTGTTGGGTTTAACTGTAAATTCATTGTAAATTACAGTGCTTCTAAGAGGTGGGCTTGAGGAAGGTGGGGCCTCTTCCCCTTCAGGGAAAAAAACCATTTAAACACTACATATACCATTATATATTTAATACACATAAATATATATTTTAATGAATATTATTAGGATATTAGTTTGATATATTATGTCTGTAGTATTACATATAGAGATTGACTTTGTTTATGTTTAGTTTATTTTGATTAATTGCATTTTTAATATTTGTTGTTATGTGTTTCCTAAAGTTCTAATCATACTGGATATAATTTATATAAGCTATCTAAATCTATATAATTATATATGGATGGAGATAGTAGTAGGAGTAGAGGGAGATCGGAGAGTGAAGTGAGTGTGTGAAAAAAGAAGAGAGGGGGGGGGGCGTTACAACTGCGGCATTGTGAACCGTGCTTACATTGGCTGTTTCAAACAAACTAAACAAAATAATAGCTCACGTTTCAAGTTATATCTAGTTATTGTTGATCGAAGGCTTTAAGCGATCATCTAATTGAAATATTTTGAATTAAGAACAAGTTGACACTGAATTTATCGGCCCTGAAGTCTATTTTATAAAGGGGTTTTATATTACTTATCAGGAAAACGAGTTTAATTTAAAATAAGTACTGAGTTTAAAACATATACTGAATGTATGATTGACCCGAATACTAATGTATCCATATATTATATAAAAAATCCTTTATAATATTATATATGTCGGGAAGAAGTAATCTAGAAGTCGTGATTACTGGTTACATAACCCGATACATAGGTTATTTATTACAAGTAGCTTGATGAATCTCAATTTGATACTATTTGATTTATGATAACTTTAGTAATTGTGTAAATGTGTAAAAGGATATTTAACGTTACTTTATTGTATTGTGTAGTTGAATCGAAGCGTAGCTGAGATGCCATCTTAATATGTTCACCGGAAGCAAACTGGTTGTTAATATTTGATATAAATAGAATAATAACGTATTGCTAAAAGAATACTTTGTTAAATCGTTATTCAGGTGGTAAAGCCAAGCTGAAGCTATTTCTGGTTTCAGCATGAATGGGTCAGAGATAGTACCACCCGACCCACAGAAACACCGACGTGAAGTAACAGTACTTGCATTGGTTAGTTTCGTTCGTTCAGTGAGAGCACCGGAGACCCACCTCACCCCCCACTTATGCTTTCGCATCTTAACTACACAACCGATCATCAGAAAATTGTCTATCTACATTGTCAGGAGTATCGCAAAGGGACATTGCATACTTTTTACTTAGAAATAAAGTACTGTCAACGAGAGATAGGTTAAATCTATATTAACGCGAGCGAAGCTGCCGGTGAAAGCTAGTACAAATATAAAGTAGTATAAGTTGTAAATACGAGAATAAATGTAATCGTGTAATAGAACGGTTTTATTTAACTTTTGTCTTTATGGATATATTTTTATAAATATATTTTAAAGGAAATTTAAATTTTAAATTTTCTTTGCAAATTTTTTTTTAATTGTAAATTTTGATTACCCGCGAGAGTTACAATGATATAACATAAATTACCTTAAAAGGTCAGCACATTATTGTGTTAAGGAAACTTTGAAATATATATTTGTATAGCTTTATTTTTTATAGTTTTATTATAAATTTACCTTCATCATCATCATCATCAGCCCGTAAGAGACCCATTGCAGGGCCATAAGCCTCTTCCCGAAAGAAGGTATGGGCGTAATCACCACGCCAGCTCACGACGTATTGGCGATTTCAAACTCTGAGAAATCCACAGTTCTATATTTTTCCCATATACAGTAGTACTACAAGAACATTTCTCAGGTTCAGGTTTCCTCACGATGTGTTCCTTCACCGTCAGCCGATAGTGTTACCTATTTAACATTAGTAAATGTACGCGAATTCCGAAAAATTCGTTGGTACATGCCGGGGTTTGAACCTGCGGACATCGAAATAATATTCCACCACTAATATTCAAACCACTAGGCCACCATGACTTTTATATGTATAATTTAGTCGTCTCTTTTCTAAGAACAATTAACTTCTAAGCTAATTTAACAAACAACAAACGTCTATGCAGTCGAGTGTTCCTATTATATAATGAATTTTACAGTGAAATAAAATAAAACTAAATGATAAATTGAATTTAAACTTAAATGTAGGCTAGTTCCATTATAGAAAGTCCAACTTTCCAGAAATAATAAAGTCCCTATTAAAATATAGAAAAAAATGAATGGTTTTGAAGATAAAGAGGCGCTTTGAAACTGAGCGTATCTAAAGGTAATGTTCCATTGTGTGGGGCATCTCCCGGGACAAACGCGTTTAACTCCACGATAGCGAATTGTTCTTGTTGTCAGCTGTCGGATAAGGCACCTTTGTCAATAGTATTGGGCCAACACGTTTAACAAGGGTCTGTGAGGGCGCGCACGCGGACGTTTTTGGGTCAGCGAGTAAAATGACCTTACAATTATCTTTTGATGTGTGGCGAACATAATTATTTGGAAATTTTAATAAACATGAAAGTATTTAAATATTAACTTATGAATAAAACTAGAAATAAATATATTGTTTTAATTAGAATCACGTATACATGTACACATTTAAAAAAACATTTATTAACATGACAAACGACGCACGAGACTTCACAAATTAATAAATTGAACAAATTGGATTCATCGATGTGATCTTTGAGCTAATGCGTAGTCTCTTGAGAGTGTCATCTCACTTCGCAGTTGTGTGTATAACTTAACGCTAATATACGACTCCGTAAATTATTGACTGTTAGTACTGAGTTAAATTATTATACATATACCTACATTAATTTGAAATTTTCGTGTTAGTTCGTCCGAGAGTTTGAAATTTTGTCCATGTGTTTGTAATACAGCAGGTCTTGTGTGAAAACCAGCGCTGCAACGCTACCACTTGCAAATCCGCCGCTTTTGCTGAAACAAATACCTTTTTCACTCCATGCAACACTTATCTCACTTGAAATATTTGATGTATATACTTGTAAATGTGTGTTCTATGTGGTAAATAAATATGTTTTTCTTCTTTTATGTATAAAATTGTTTTACGAATGCCTTAATAGTAAAAAGTTTCGTTTGAATTTTTTTAAATTTGATAGTTTATTTACAATAAAATATGTATTTTACATGTCTGAGAGTTTCAGATAACACATACACATTTATATATACATAGTTTTGCTGCAAATCATCATGTTTTATTTACAAAATGTTTTACATTTCATGTTTTATATTAAAACGAATATACAATTATACTAATATCTATGTTCTAAAATTATTGAAATTCTCGATAGACAAGTCACAAATGATGTATGACAACTATACCTTATTTTGTCTATTTTATTTTTGTTCGACAGTATCAACCTGCGTAACCGTTTTTTTTTATTGTAGCACGGCAAAGTGACTGCACTGTGCCTGATGGTAAGCACAGTACAATCCTAAAACAATGGCGACCACCGAGTGACGCAGTATTCATCGCCGGTCGCCGCTGTTATGTCGACCTACGAACAGCTGGATATGCACAGGCTGATCCTGAAACGCGACCCGCAGAAACGAATCACTATAACGGGCTTTTTCGCCATATACATGGTAGTTGCGACCCAGTCAGGCTGTAAAACCCTACCACCCCGCTTTCGCCATTGCCTCGTTCGTTACTCAAGTCTTCGATGTTATTCGACACCCCTCACACCCCAAAACCGTTGCTCCGTCTGCTCGCGTCTGTACACCCGCCCGTGTGCACCGCCACGAAAACTTGTCAAACTCGAAGCCGAATTAATCAGAAATGTGCGCGGTGCCAGAACCTGTTATAGTGAAAATAATTCGCTTGTCTCAAACAAGAGTTCATTTATTAATTATTAATATGACGTTGATAGATTTCTATTATGTGTTAATAATGTTCTCGCACTGCTTGGCTGGTGTAATGGGAACAATCGCAATTCGCAGTGCATCTTATAACTTATTATAGAGATATTAATTATTATCTTCTGGGTTTTCGTGTAAAGAATACTTGGTTTTGATATCAATCTATAACATCATCGTGAGGAAACTTCAACCTGAACCTGTATTTTTTCTATTGTGTGTAGGAAATGTATAACTGTGAATTTCTCATAGTTGGAAATCACTAATGCGCCGTGCGATGGCGTGGTGATTACGCCCATACCTTCCTTCGGGAAGAGGCCTATGCCCTCTGCAGTGGGTGGTCTCTTATAGGATGAAAATGATTCGATCCGATTTCGCACGTATACAATGTACTTATGAAATGTTATAAGTCTCCAAAAGATTTACAAATGTAATATCAGATCTGTTTTCTGATACTCTTCACCGAATTCATCGTAATCTTTTCACAGAAACGACTTTTTTTGCGCGTCGTTATAAAGTGAAAAGTATAATTTATAAACGTAGTGATCGTGTTAACGCTCAACGTCATGTCATTCAGTGAAAACAATTCCCCGTTGAAACTTCGAACGAAGACGTCTCATAAAGATGCAGTCGAGAACATTTTGTATTGAAGTTAGGATAAAGAGGACACAATTGTATAAGAGTCTACAGTGAGGCTTCGCGTCGAGCCATCGGGAGCTTTCAAATTAATTAATTAATTGCTTCGCGTGAACTCTATGAAGCCAATTACGCCGCGGGAGGCATTAAGCGTTGCTAAGGCTTCTACATCAATTTTATATGTTTATTATAGTCAAAATGTTTAAAATAAACTCTCTCAGATGCAAAGGCGACATACGTTTGCTTTATAGTTCATTTCAGTTTCTATTGAAGGGAAATATTTTATGAAACTTATCGAGTACTAGCTGCCCCGACTCGGCCACGTGTTGCTGTGGCTCAGTTATTACATGTTGAATTAGAATATAATATTTGCAATAATATACTATTTGCAAGATAAATACGTGGCGCCATCTATGATATATCTATAACAGTAGGTCCTATGGTCATCTCTCGACAAACTAACTGAAAGCACCATTTGTTCGAGACTGATAAAACTTACAATAAATAACAATAATCAATATTGACAATTATTTAAGTAGTAATTAAAACATAATGAGGCCATTAATACATAAATGCCAACTATCATTAAAGTCGGCTGAGTAGTTTCGAAGTTCAAAGTGGACAAACATCATTACACTGAGTTTTTATATATTAAGATTATTATCATCCATATCTTAATTCCGAAAGGATTCTGATGAAAATACAGAAATATATTTTATAGACCAGAATTTACTAAAATATAACGATAAGTCTAAAGAATGATTGATATAATGATTATAAGATGATATTATGAAGATGAAAATATATATTGTTATCCTAAAGATAGCAAAAAATAAATGATCCTTCCTGGAAATTTAGAAGAAGTAGAACCTATTTTTTATATATTTGTACAAAATAATTGAGAACACAATCTTCAAATACTGAGAATGAATTTAAACCTATAAATAAAATGCTATAAAATCTGTTTGCCCAAAAGCGTATATTCAAATAAGAAGGGCTACAACACTGATTATAAATCTCCCTTTTGGTCACGCATTTCCGACTTCTTTCCAACGCAAAGATAATAAAAACCCCGGAACGAGAGGGGTTGCGGTGCGGTGAGAAGGGGCGGTGAGGGGCTCTCACTCAAAAGGGTAAAAAACCCCTTCGAGAGCCATTTCGTCATTTGTCATTTGGTGGGGGCACTCGCGGCGCACTCTCGGGAACTACCGAGGACGCCAATCATCAATTTTAAACCTAAGATCACATTTGTCTCACGCCATCAGACGCGGTTCAACAATGCTCATATTCTTTGGTACATTCACCATACACTACCTAAAACTACTTCTTAAATAATCATTAGCATTCAATTTGACTAATTTCAACACAAGTGCATTTCTTACATTGAGGTTTCCTTCACCATCAGCCGATCTCTCTTCTCTCTCTCTCTTGGGATCCTATGTCCCCAAACTGTCGGGGTAGAGGGCAGACACAATGCTTCTCCATCTCGATCTGTCGATGGCTTGATGCTTCACCTCACTCCAAGCAAGCCTAATTTTCGCACACTCTACAAGCACAGATCTTCGCCAGAATTGTCTAGGTCGACCATGTTTCCGTCTGCCTTGGGGATTCCAGTCCAATGCCTGATTAGGGATATGACTGTTCTCCCTTTGCAGAGTGTGGCCGATCTAGCCGATAGTGTCACTAATTTAAATTAGTAACTGTACGCAATCCCGAAAAATTCATTAGTAAAATACATTCTGGGGTTTGAACCTGCGGACATCGGATTGATGTTCCTCCGGTGAACCCAATAATCCACCACGACGTTGAATAGTCGCCTTTTTTGGATTACACTGTGCTCACCATCGTGTACAGTGCGGTAACACTGCTAAAATAAAATAAAAAGTGTGACATTTTTTCACGAACGTGACTTCAGTCGACGTGTGCAAGATTTATCTGCGTTAAAAGTTCCGTATCTGGATTTTCCCCATGAAATCAATAGGTAATAAATTAGAGTGGAGGCGGATTCGCCACAGTGGGTTACGTTTGGTACGATCAGCTACACGGCTCACCTGCTCGCGGAGCCAATAAGAACGTCTCTCTGTGAGATACGGACCGTTATGTGACGATCGCAATTTCTAATTTCAAAGATTAAAAAAATAATTCCAGACGCCCTTTGAGACAACCACCATGTACGTTTGTCCAAGACAAATAATGAGATTCTTTGTGTGCGTCGGCCTGTTCTTTTATATTCCTGAAACAATCATTTCATGGTTACAATGAACGAGTGATAAGTGTATTAAAAACATTATTATATTTTAAATCATTGTTAAAAATATGTCTGCTATTTAAAATTATAGTGTTAAAAATTATAAGCATAAGCATGTATAAACGGTATAATTTATTTGAATGAAAATCAACGAGGTGAAGAGCCTGAAAACACGAGCTTAAATTTATTTATCTTCAAAATTACTGTAGTTTATTTACGAATTTTAAATATAACCTTTGTATTACAAAAAAAAAAGTTTTGAGTTAAGATAGTTCTAATGTAGCTTTTCAGGTCGAGACTCCTACGTTTTGGTTAAGAACCAAGGATTTATAGTAGACATATAGTTAGTAAGAACGTTTTTATTTTATAATGTGGTTAGTTTATGTTCGCCCGAGAATGACCATCATCTCTCTCACTCTTTTACATGTATTTCAAATATGATTATATTCAAATACGGAAGTATTACTTCGGAACACGAAATTATTACATAAAGGGACTTGGAAACTACCGGCTTATAGACACATATACAACAGAAACGAACTGTGAACTCTGTGTTCTGAAGCGGTGTGTAAACGAGTGAACTGTCATTAATTGGGTGAGTGTGATCTATAGTGTACTCAATATATACTTATTAGTATTATTATCAGGTGATGTGTGAATGTTACCTTGGTTTCTAACTAGATTCGCGGCGTTATATAACAAGACAACAGCTTAAGCCGAGGTATGCCGTGCCTTGAGTTGGTTGTCAAATAAAATCGGCCGAATGCCTTAAACAGAGACTTGCAGAGACGGGCTGTCCGCATTGTTAATGATTCAGACATTACACAATTTATAGAGCCGCTTCAGTTGCGCAGAGACATTGCCTCTCTGAGCGTGTTCTACCGTCTGTATCATGGCGAGTGTTCTGAAGAGCTATTCAATTTAATACCTTCCTCTCCTTTTCATACCCGAACCACGCGTGCTGGGCTCCGGAGCCATAGTTTTACGGTAAATCCTATCTGGGCACGAACTAAAAAGTTCGCAACTTCTTATCTCTGCCGTACCGTGAAGCTGTGGAACAATCTCCTCCTCCTCCTCTCCTCCTCAAGCGTAACGTGAAGAGACATTTATGCAAGCCGGCATGACAGCGGCGACCGGTGAGGTATAGTGTGTCTCTCGGTGGTCGCCATTGTTTTTAGATTATACTGTGCTCACCATCAGGCACAGTAAAGTCACTTTGCCGTGCTACGATAAAAAAAAAAAAAAACACTCGCCTTAGTAATCCAGTGAAGCTGTGAAGGTCAGTCAGACCAATAATGTAGTCAGTTCCGAAAAAAAAAGAATCAGGTGAGAATGAGGCCAAGCACGTGCCTGTAAAATATAATAAAGACTGAATAACATGAGTCCCCTCTCTCCCCTTCTATAATCTATAACAAAAACTCTCAATCAGAGTTATATTCAAAGAATATAATTTTCAAGCGGGACGAGCTTCACAGCCCATACTCCTGTCAAGGATGACATATCGAGTCCTAATTCATTCGAGTGTATTAATTAAAAAGAGAATTTTGATATAAATAAAAACAGTGAATCGGGCCGCAGTCGCTCTCGTTCCTCCAATTATTGAGGAACACGTTTCGATTTAATAAAGCAATTTAGAAAAAGAGCAATTTACATGAGAATGGGGTAGGGTTGTCGCGCGCGCCCGATGCTATATTCCCTGAAATATTTTTAGTCGTTTTTAGCTTTGGCAGGCGATACCTGCCCGCATTGGTAATGCAGTGTTCTCTCTCACAAATATGGAACTCTTATGATATAACTGAATAAACTAGTAGTTCTCTTGGATATCTCACAAAATAATAAAATTGGGAGGAATTCCTATGGGAAAGCTTGACACGTCACGTTATTTTCCGACATAAAACGGATTGCCAATTAGAGATAAATAGTTTTATATTTGAAACTACAAAATATACTTTAACTAAATACCTAAACCAGAGTACGATATTTCTGATGCGTAACATCTTTCCTCTCGGAAAGTTGTGGCAGTGATTTTGGAAAAGGGACGGAAATGTGTTACAGCAAACCGGGGAAACTATATTAATAATTATCTTTACTATTAAGCGTCTGACAAAGTTCATCATTCTTAAAAAATGCGAGTAAGTGATATGATATTATTATAATAGTAGATAACCCGCGCAACTTCGTTTGCGTGAAATAGGTTACCCACCGGTTCCAATTGTATTTCCAAATTCGAAAAATCTTAAAAAAACATAGAACCCGATTACAGCAACTCCCACTGTTTCCAACTGTGAAACCAAACAATTCAGGGACTCACTTAAACACATACCTAGTTGGTTTAGTGAATGATTTATTTTCTTGCCAAATAAAAAAAAATACAAATCAAATCAATAATACTTTATTCAGTATTGGCCCTAATAAGGCGCTTATGAACGTAAAAGACCACCACCACCACTCTACAAAAAATAAAAACTTGACAAAAAAATTATATATATTAACACCCTAATCACCTAGAGGTATAAAATATACCAAATATACGTTTAAAATTTCATAAAAACCGGTCAAGCAGTTTCGGAGGTGTTCGAACACAAACACCGTGACACGAGATTTTTATATATTAGAAATATTGTAGTGCGGATCATTTTCATACTTTTAGGTTAATTCCTGTCGCTGTCAATATAATATTTTTCATTGTGATTAACAAAGTTTCCTCGAATTGAAAGATATCATTATTGGATAAAAAATAATTTCCAATCATACCTGACTCATTTTACTCAATCTCCTCTAACTGTCTACTAATCAATCTTATAAAACACTAACAATTGAGTTTTTACCATTAAGCAGATTAGAGCAAGCGCGCGCCTTTATATAGAATTACATATATTATAAGACATATATACCTTTAGAATATATTCGATTAATAATATGACGAATAAATTGACTTCACATATATTTCATCTCAATTTCCTAGTACGATAACATGTTACACAGACGTTACACATCATATGCGACTACTGTAAGGCTCGCTCTTTTTTTATGTACGAAAGTTATACATGCGAAAAGTTATAGATACCGAAACTGAAAAACACTGATGAGTTATCTAAAAACGCACCGTATACATTTTATCTATTTAGGATTATTTGAAATATTTAAATAAATAATCATTCTATAACCAGTACAAATGCTTGTCATAAATACATATTATGCCTTACAATAAAGAGTCCAGAATAATTCGCGGCGTCCAAAGCGATCTCTGACAGGCTATAATCTGACAGTCATTTATTCTATGATCGTTGTTAACGTAAACGATTATAATAAAAATTTATTTAATACGGACTTAATAAAATGTTCATCAACACGCTCTCTGCTTTTACCTCACGTACGTTCACGCGTATGAAACTGAACTAAGCGTTTTCGGATCGTAACCCCTGTGTAAATTATTCAGTAGTCAGTCAACTCAGTTATTGTAATAAAATATATATAGAGATCATGAATCAATCGTAAATATCCTACATTTGTATAAATACCACCTCTTTGTGAAGGTGTATTTAAACATCGCTTAATTTAGAGTTCTACTCGTATATGATACAGCTGTATAGTGTTAGTTGGAGAATCGTTTTCAAGTACTTGGATATTCTCATAATGTTTTTATTCACCGTTAGCTTGTCGTGTTAATAATTATATCAAAAATAAGTTTTTTGTGTTTGACTCAATATTTTGTAATATTGGTGGTGTTGTACGTAATATAGTTCAGTTATTACGCATAAGTGAAGTGGTTGGAGAATAATACTAGCATGGATTCTGAGATGCCACAAAAACTAAATAGAAAGTTCTAACAAGGGAGCCACCATCTTGTTAGCACATTGAAGTTACCTACTCGACAATGGGAGTAATAAATCTGAAATATATGTACACAGGGTGACATTTCAGTTTTCACGACCACTACACCACTGCGACGTACATTATTACACTTTATTATAAAGTCGTATACACACGTACGCAGTTTTGTTTTGCGACTTTCCGCGTAATACAACGATTCGCATGCGACCCGCGCGCCCCCCGCGCCCCGCCCCACTCCCCGCCCACTCCTGAGACCGCTCTAGTAGTTTGGTCAGCGGGAAAAAATCAGCCGATACAATAACAGTTGTTTGAATCGTAGAGGGCGCGCGATACGACGCGACTCGGGATCAAATGCCCTTTATTAATAAATTCTATTAGGCATTACGGACGGACGCTTCTTTCTTTGTAGTCAGTTTCCTATTTCACTCTTATTTCTTGAAATGTTTATTTTGACGGGTAAACTCGGCTCTGGGTGCTTTTATATTCTCATAAACACTTTTGCTTTTGCTAGCGGTGCCCGCGGTTCCGCACGCATTTGTTCTCATAATTTATTTTTATCAATTTTTGTTCATATTATACATAATTATCTACGAATTTTGTCAATTATTGTAGTCCACCAATGGAAAAATAACACATACATTTGTGTACAAAATTCTATATAAATTGGATAAATGATTTTTCAGTTATATTCAGACATAAATAAACATAGACACAAAATTCTTCTTAAATTTCTGATTCGTAATGTGTATATTATATAGCAGATATGTACTTATGTAGTAATAGATTACATATACCTAAAGAACTATACATTTATTTATATAGGTTATAGTATTTATAGTATTATAGTATTTGACCAACTTAAACTGAACTTTGATTGTTATGTCAAACATGCCGTAACCTACTGCCGTAAGCGTACTAACAGTAAGTTTTAACTAAATAAGGTTGAAATCAATTTCCTTGAGTTGATATTAAAACTTCATTAATATTTTCTACTACCCTAGGATAGTGGGAGAAGCGTTAGACATTAAAAAGCAAGTTTCGCTTTTAATCAGGATGCGGGACTAAAACTATTGTTGCTATAGAATCCAATGCTAGAAAAACTCAAACCTACTTTACGATCGACGGACGTTCTAGTCCGTACAGTGAGTGTAGTTTGTCGGAACATCCCTAGTGATAGTGAAGATTGGTTCCAGAAATTTCTCTCGCTAACACCGCAATACATCGCAACTTGTGAGCACGACCTGTGTAACCCGGCCGGAATGTTAAGCAATCAAAGTAATTGTTTAACGCGTCCTAGACTCGTCAAATCAAACATCATAATATCAATATATATCAGTTATCTAGCAGTTAGCCAGATTATTAATCCTGAACACCTTGGCAATATCAAAACTATAATATATCAACTATGTTTTTTCGAACGAAGTTCCTTACGGCAGGCTTGGAGAGATAGGGATTTTGCTGCGCGACCGAACTGAAAAAAATGTGATAGTAAAACCGTAAGAAAAAGTGCGTGGAATAAAACCGTTAAATGAGACGTGCGCAGGCGCGACTGTCGTATACACAAGCGAGTAGTGTATAATACCTTTCTCTTTCTCCTTCTTTCTTTCGAATTCTCGGTGAAATTAATCGTTGAATTAATTTAATTAATCGGTGAATTATAATTATAATATCGGTTAATCGGTAATGTAATTAATTAATTTCTTTTTTACATTTTGCGTCGATTCTACATTAGCAGAAGGAACTTTGTTCCTACCTGGTGTCCCACGACACCACATCTTTTTTAACCGACTTCAAAAAAAGGAGGAGGTTATCAATTCGACTGTAATTTTTTTTTAATGTTTTTTAATGTTTGTTACCTCATAACTTTGGACTGGGTGAACCGATTTTGATTATTCTTTTTTTATTTGAAAGCTGGTGCTTCCCATGTGGTCCCATTTCAATTTGGTCCAGTTCCAACAACGGCATCCAGTGCAAAACCGTATAAGTTTTAAATTTGCATTAAGTATGTACACGACAAATAGACGAATAACTCAATATCACGCTAACCGATTTCGATGATTCATTTTTTATTGGAAAGGATGTACTTCAAGGGTAGTTTGATGAGAGTTTGGTTAGGTTCTGATTATGGGATCCGTGGCAAAGTAAGAAAACTTTCAAGAAACGAGCCTACTCCTTTCTTAAGGGCCGGCAACGCATCTGTGTTTCCTCTCGTGTCGCAATTGTCCATGGGCGGCCGTGATCACTTACCATCAGGTGACCCGTATGTTCGTTTGCCACCAATATTATAAAAAAAACTCTTCAATTCTTAGGAGCCTATTGTGCTTATGTTCGTTGCTGTGTTGCAACATGACGCAAGCATTGTAATTACATTACTTAAGGTGTATAATGTGTGAAGCGATGGTAGCCGAGTTGGTGGTAGAAACTATCGCGGATTACTGAAAAGGTTGCGTTCGTACCAAACGTTACTTATTGTACAACCAATTGAAACCATATCGCATACCATACCGATAGATACCATACCGCAAAAATGCGCATATTTTAATATACTTAAGGCGGAACGGAGTTCGCGGGCACTGCTAGTAAAATATATTTATGTACACTAAAAATGGAAAAATAAAGTAAATTTTCAAAAAAAAGTATTAACCGACTTCAATATCAATCAAAAACCCATAAGGCACTAAAAAGCGGAAAATAAATAGTTTATCAAATTAACCAAATTAAATAAAACATATGAATATGTGTGCTACCTAGAGATGTATTGGAAGTCGGTGCCAACCAAACCGAAAATCATATCATCTACAGGTACAAAGTTTAAGTCCACTCTCGCGTCTCTGTAATACAAAAAAAGTTTGGTTGGTACCGACTTCCAGTACATCTCTAGGTAGCACACATATTCATATGTTTTATTTCATTTGGTTAATTTGATAAACTATTTATTTTCCGCTTTTTAGTGCCTTATGGGTTTTTGATTGATATTGAAGTCGGTTAATACTTTTTTTTGAAAATTTACTTTATTTATTTTACAATTGAAATAATAATGGTTTGCATCTAAATATTTCACCCCGGATTGCCAAAGTAAAGGGGGCCTTCGTGTGTCTTAGGCCCATATGGCAAGACAAATACCTCTCTAGAAGAGTGAAACTAAAAATATTTAAGTCTAACGTGATGTCAGTCTTACTGTATGAGTGTGAGACATGGAAGACTACCGTAGATCTCACACACCAGCTCCAAGTCTTCGTTAAACGCAGTTTACGTCATATCTTGAGAATCTTCTGGCCAGAAACAATCAGCAATGTAGGTTTGTGGAAAATGTGCCATGAACATCCCATAGACCATCAAGTGCGACGTCGAAAATGGACCTGGATCGGCCACACTTGCGAAAGGACAACAGCCATATCCCTAATCAGGCATTGGACTGGAATCCCCAAGGTAGGCCGAAATGTGGTTGACCTAGACAAACCTGTTGAAGATTTGTGCTTGCAGAGTGTACGAAAATTGGGCTAATTTGGAGTAAGGTGAAGCGTCAAACCATCGACACATCGAAATGGAGAAGCATTGTCTCTGCCCTTTGCCCCGACAGTTTGGGCACATAGGATCCCAAGGGAGAGAGACATCAAAGTATATAAAAGCTCAGTGCCATGATGTTTGTCCACGATAAACTCCGAAACTACTCAACCGATCTTCATTATAGTTATATTTCGATTAATGGCCCCGTATTTTTAATTACAAACTGAATTATTGTCAATGTTGATTATCTGCACTACCAACGATAATTTTTACTCACGATAACAAACCGCTGGTTAGCGGGAAGAAAATGCCTTATAGCATTAAGCTCGTCAGAGTACAATTAAACTAAAATGTGCAATAAAATATTCGTTCATTATTATTATTAATTGTAAGTTTCATCAGTCTAGACTAGATGGCGCTTTACATTAGTTTATTGACAGACAACTGTCAGACCGACTGTTATATATATATATCTCATAGATGGCCCCTCGTCTAATTTTGAATTTCTTTTTCAATTCCAGTTTATTATATGGTGCACGTGTTCTGTTAAATCTATTTACTACGTAACCTCATTCTATTATATATTGTAAACATATTACACAACAAGCATAATGTATGAGCAAGTTCGTTGCACAAATGAAACATAAATATATAAAAATTCATAACGAAATAGAACAATTTCAAAGTATACTTTGTATCCCGTCTTATTATTGAAATTCGATAGAGATGAAACGATATCGGAAACTGAGCCGGAGATGATATATAGCGTGTAAGGGTTAGTGCATACCGACGTAAATGTCGCTGATGTATCTACAAAACACTGAAGGGGTTAAATCGAATATATTATCTATAACTCATTGTTTTTTATTAAAACATACAAATAAAATACGAGTTGAACTTTATCAACTAATTATATACGAAGAGTAGATTTTCTTTAAACGCAAATTACAAACAAAGAATCTTATATTAAATGACAGCCACGAACATGTGTGTGAATTAAAAAAAGGCATAATGGGTTCAACGACTGACTAAATACTTTATTACACATATCACAGATAACACATCACACAGACTTACTATAAATCAAGTAAGTGTACACCACGATTATATAATAACCTAGATGTCACTACTGGTACATAATTACAATATTTTGTTAAACGTATTAAATTATTTTAACGTGAATAACTCTGTCACTAATGAAATAAGCTCATTATCAAAATAAACGTTTACTCATACAATTACTAGCCTATAGAGCCTTCGTTAAGGGTTGTGCGTCGTGAACATTCCCAGACTTTGTAATTATATTCACATTGCAGGTTCTTTTGTGAACAAAAATAGCAGTTCTGAATTAGCATTTGCTATTGGTATGTACAAATCTTAATACTTCGCCAGTGGAAGCTATCACGTCAACTCCTTATACAAAAATATGAAACCTATAGGCCTCCGATCGTCGTAACTCTGAATTGATGACATTGGAGGATTAACACTCCCCCGCGTCGCCGCCTCCCCGCCCCCACCCGGACCGTCGTAAACCTAGATATGGGCGATTCGAACGAGGCCCCGCATTGCATAAGTTTCACCTATAATTTCCGATCCCTTACTATATAACTGGAACTTGTTGGGAAGTTGGAAGCCCCGTTCAGCAGGGTCGAGTTCCGCGCACTTCTCTACTTGCTAACTTAGTAATCGTTTGTTACAAGGAATTATATTAGTATGCATTCAACAGTTCGTCTTAGTTCTTGTTTACTTCGTTCAGTATATAACATAGATTCAGCTACAAGCTACTATGTATATTAGTAGATTCTTTTTCACTACCGCCAATAACAGCAGTTAAAGAACACTTACAGATAAATTTTAAGACTTAAGCCGGAATTAGCAGATTTTATCAAAGTCTTCAAACTAGTATAAAACGTAATAACACTAGGAATTTGATATTTTTAGGCAACGAAGGTACTGATAATATTAAGAAGTAGCAGATATAAATTTTTCATAGTGTAAAGTGGAAATATAACTAAATATTTTTTATGAAATATTTAAAACAGTCTGTGAGCGATGAACGCTCATCGAAAATCGTGAATGGAGTAAATTGGAGAGTGTAATGAGCGCGACACTCGTTGTTCGCATCAGTTTCTAGCGAATGTATTCCAACTCGTTTCAAATTGCTCTGTGAAATTTACCAATTGTAAATGCACACACAGTATTCGTTTGGCCTTCACTATATACATATATTTTTGTATATAACGGGCGTTTCCATTTGGTCTGCTGTATTCGCCGTGTCACTAATTATCGCTTGTTTGTTTATTATAATGTCGTTGTCACAGACCCAGACTTAAAATATCTAAAACTCTCATAACATGATAATATGCGGAATGCATTAAAAAAACCGGAATTATTAAAAAACCATAAGTGTAGACCATTTACCCAAAGGGAAAGACCCAAATAGTCGATTACTGCTTTGTTTTGCGATTTTAATTGTAACTCTATGTTTCGTCATCTGTTACTATCTCCCTTATCAAATTTGACGTCTTTTCGTTGAATCTGGTAAGAATGGCAATTCATTAAGTTACGCTGTTTGTTGTTGAGCCTTAGCTAAAGTGTGAGGGTCCCATTTTCGTATTGCGTCCTATGCTTTAACATTTTATTAAGATTTTACATTACTGCCATTTTCGAATCTTCATTGTTACTGATCATTGTCGGTGTTTATTGCGAGTATTATTAATGTTATGGCTTAATTTTCGTTGTACGATATAAAAATTAAGGTTCGCCTCTAGTTTTGTACACTAACTATCATACCGGATAACCGCATGTTCCGGTTAACATTTATAGATTCTGTTTTATTTCATTATATTATCTAATCTCATTTAAATATTATTTGTAATTAGTAGGTACAACAAGGAACTTTAAGGAAATCGTCGTAAGAATATATGCGTTTTAATAATCGATCGTAAGAAATATTGCTATTAAAAAAAGGTATCGTATAAAGCAAAACTTCAATAAGCAGAAGCATCGAGGATAAAGCATTAATTCAGAGTCGAGTCAACACCCGGCAGGTGGCAGAAATCGAAGGGGATGGCTTTTCAAACCATGAGTATAGTAGCGGTCCGGGCGCGTCGCCTCGGGTTGATTTACAGCGCGCTCGTGCTATCTGTGTGTCGGCGTGTTGATCTGTTCTCACTCTGCACTAGGGTTATACTTTTTAAATATCTAACTTAGAACAACGATAAACGTACGTTTGTATTTTAATTAATTTATGTTTCTCGAGGTGGATAATTTTCTTTTCCCGTTAAAGTTTTGAAGCGATGATGACTTAGTTGATAGCGTGTTTGAATACAAATCTGATGGACGTTGTTTTGAATCATTGTTTTGCAAGCAATGTTGTAAGTCCGCCGGGCTAGCTACCACCATCAAATTCGACAAGCATCTGTTAATGTGTTACGGTAACTGGAGTTGAGAGCCAGTTCCCGTCTAGGTTTGGCGTGCTTGCCGTCTTAGAGTACGTCGTTATGTAACATCAAATGAGGTTGTGCTCAAACGATAAAAATCTACGAAGTATAAAAAGAAATTTTAAAGTTGATTGAAGTTTGATAAACTATACCAAAAGAAATATTTATAAGTATATTGGTCTATCTGAGATCGATGAAGTTCAACACCATTTGACCGATCACCATGAATGTTAGCACGTGTAAGTATTTTTTATGCAAAAAGTTCTTGTGCTATTAATTCTATTTCAACAGGCCTATACGTGATGCTGCAGTGTTGTCACCTTGTATACTGTTCAACCGACAACCATTGAAATTCGTATATGTAAATATGAACGATAGTAAATGTTTACAAAATTAATAAAATTCTGTCTTTCGCTTTTTACAGTTCTGTTATAATTATCATATTCAGATTCGAATTTAAAAAATCTCCCGCTTTCTTTTAATTATTATCTAGATTATAGAATGTAATAATACAAGTATCTTGTGATAATTTCAATGTTCAAACAAGATGGTGGCTTGTTAAAACTTTCCATGGAGTTTTTGTCGCATCTCACGATTCATGCTCTGCAGTATTTCCCATTCTCTTCACTTGTGCATAATAGCCGAAATATATTACATAAAAAAAACATTAATATTACAAAATGTAGAGACGAATAACACAATATTATAAATAAAAAATAAAATCCAGTCCATGACAGAATAAGATCCTGTAAAAAACCCAATAATAATGATATTCTAATATTCCCAGTAAACCTATCAAACTCGATAAGTAACGAGTAATGGCGCGACATACGCGATCAACCCTGTAATGATTGTCCCTCATCCGACATGCATTATTCCCGGAGCGACGCGTCCCACTGAGGGTACATAAATCCCCAACGGTCAGATAACGAAGCCTTAACCCTAAAACGTCACAAATAACTCATTTCATTTGTCGTCGAGAGGCTTAGAACGACTTTATAACCTTAATTATGGTTACATTTTTTACAGTCCTGTAAAGCCGATTCTTTGCATGTTACTGGTATTCTTTAAAAGACGGGCATATTAAATTGTACTTCTTTGTAACATTTTGTATTGTATATAACTATTTATTGAATTTTATAGTTCAATTAGCTTTCATTTCCCTCGCATTAATATTAATTTGACATATAGCAAGAACAGTACTTTATTTTGGATGATAAGGTACCCTTTATTCTTTTTTGTAACCGAGACAACGTGTATGCAAAACGATGATTGATTGAGTGGTTAAGGCGTGAGAGCGTAACAAACAAACAAATATTTCGACAATATACGTGGGTAGGAAATATTACCCACGTCTACTTAATTTACTTCTAATCTCACATCTTGTTCAATAATATAATCTAGTGTAACAAAACAATACTAAAACCTGAATCTGATACCTAGTATTCTGATTATTATTTAAGAGAATGAAATGAATTTACTGTGGACGTGGTATATTATACATATACATTTACATATGTACATACATATACATTTATCATACTCATACTAGATACTACATACTCATTTTCGTTTCGTAAAATTAATTTCACTTCAAAATTATTATATAATGCCGTTTACTGGTTTTTATGTTATAATCATAAATTACAAAGAACACCTAAAGGGAGATATTATTACGTGATCTTTTCAAATCACGACCGTTATGTGGTGAACCAGACTACTATATAAAATAATAAAAAGATATCTGAATAATATAAAAACGTATAATATTAGGTATAAGGGTGTACTTATGCGTTTGATTCGGTCGCCGCCGAGCGTCCCGTCTCCTCCCTTTAAAGAGAGACCCGCGATTTTTCCCTTTGTCAAAAAATGATGCCGCATTACGTAGAAATGTAATGGCACGACGTAGGTGGACCACTTATCATAAAGGACTACCAGGGAATAATAATTTATATCCCGGATGGGGCCTGTTATACCCGCTATTATAATTATACGGTTGATCGCACACGACATTACGCGTTTACGTGTTGTATAATGTTTTTGTGTTACATTTAATAAAGTTTTTATTTCGTTGTAGTATGTCACTTGTACGGTTCTAGAATTTCTTAAGTTGTACAATTTATTATTGTAAATATCTCGTCTGTTATCACCCACCTCCGGTGCCGCTGCATCACATTCAAGAGACGAGACTACAACACAACCGGAACATTGATATTAGCGTCACCATATTATAAATATACATTGACACTAGCGCCAACATATTAGAGATACACATTGATACTAGCGCCACCATATTAAGAGACACATTGAAACTAGCGCCACCATAATAAAGATACATAAATAAGAATAATTATTATTATATAGATTTTAATAAGACGTAAATAAGAATATCATTACATAGAATTGAATCATTAGTTTGATCATTATGAATAATAAATAGTATATTCTTTGACTTCATAGTTCGGCCATGAAAGGCTAGATGTCGCTCATCTACATGTCGAAACAGATTAGTAAACACATTCGAGATACATAAATAAGGATAATTATATAAAATTGTTGTATAGCTTAAATAACATTAATTTATTCATACATTTATTATTTTTGTGTTACTTAAATTATTTTGCGGAATTGTGTGTAAATAGTAATCGCTTCGACTTACATAGATCGGCCTTTAAAAGGCAAGATGTGTGATATCTACGCATTCTTATTATATACGAAGTATTGTAAGGCGAAGCTCTGGCCAAATAAATAGTGACAGTATCTACGAAGTGTTTATGGCCATTCCTGACTGCATCGACACTATACGGGATCAGTTGAATACGTCGTTACAACATTTTCACTCTAATATCCATAGTTCTTAGAATCTTAGAATAATGTAGTTCCATGGAGTTTTTAGCGGGATCTTAATCTGTCATGTAGTAGATTTTATATTATATACATAATCTTGTGTTATTTCACTCTATATTGTGTAATATTGGTTGTTTGTTACGTAATATAGTTCGGTTATTATGCAAAAGTGAAGTGGATGGAAAATAATACCAGGAAGCATGGATTCAGAGATCCCACAAACACTCCATGGAAAGTTTTCTAATCAATTCAAAACAAAAATACTTTATTCAGTTTAATCCCTAATAAGGCGTTTATGTACGTCAAAACTCCCACTGGTTCGGAAAACAACCCAATCATCGAGAAGAACCGGCAAGAAACTCGATCGGGTACATCTTTTATATATACTAATATATAAAGCTGAAGAGTTTGTTTGTTTGTTTGTTTGTTTGTTTGTTTGGTTGTTTTATTACAGAATCTTACGAAGATTCGAATTATTATAGGTGTTTGCTAACAGCGCCATCTATTATTTTCTATGTTAATCAATACGGGCAATGTATTGTTAATGCACTTCTATTTAATTATTCTTAATGTGGTTTATTCTAAATTATTGAGTAATTTAGGTTAGATTAAACAGTTCACAACTTCTAAGAATTCCACATGTGTATTCACATAAGCACTGATAGAAGTCACTAAATAAACCGGTGGCACGTCACACTCGACGCGTGACACCATCTTAATAAAATGTGGCGTCGTGCGATAACATTTCTAACTTGATTTGATTCTTGATTTAAAGCAGACCTATATTAGTGTCACGATAATTAAAATTGGATATGTGAAATTGTAATAGAATTATTCTAGATGTAAGTAACATTTAGAACCTTTTGTTATTTATTAAAACCGGAAATACATTCTATGTGCATTCGAGATAGAATAGTAAAGTTGTTATTTAAAATGAATAACAATGTAATTAAAACAAATTGACATTGTACAAATGTTATTAGTATTACTTTGTAATTACTAGAATAATTGTCGCTCTAAAATGATTTTATAGCAAATAAGGATTTGTAAAGTAATTCGGTTATTACAACGGTGAATTATTTTAAGATAATTAATTAATGACAACGTAATTATTCAATGTATGATGTTAAAATCGTTATTTATTTATAATTACAATTATTAGCGAACATAAAGTGTAACTATGTACAAAATCATAGATTAAGTACTTCGTTAACTTCCTTCACTTGGGTTGTCGGTAGGTGAAGGAAGGCGATTCCTTTATAAGTTCTTGTATGAGGTTGTGCAAGGTTTATTATTCAGTATTGTTTCTGAGATCTATTGTTATTGTTGCTAAGTGATAATTATTGTCTCTGAGAGAGTTGTCTCCGAGATTATTGTAGAATCATGAATTATTAAAAAGAACAAGAAGTCGTCGTTTTATTTGATAGTGTCAGTCGTGTTGTGAAAATACATACAAATGGAGGACAATGCCATCCGTCTGCTCTGCTCTCTATATACTCTACTTATTTCCTCTGACATATCTATATTTCGAATACATTATACGTTACAATACCATCTTGAAATTATATTGTAATATTATTACCTACTCGACTGGTACCGTAATAATCTGGAAGATTGGTTGCCAAAAATAAAATGAAAGAAAGAAAGTAGTTCCACGCTACATTTTTGAAGGAAACCTTTCTTCGATTTTTTTCTAGTACTAACATGGTAACGAATTAAAACTTTAAAATAAGGCAACTATAAAACATCTATAAAGCTAAGCACTGTAAAATGAGCACAGTCGCTTAATTTTTCCCGAAATGTATTTCTAAATTATTGAAAAACTGTTAACGTGAGAAACTGGAAAATTAATAGAATGCTCTTTATGTTGTGTTAGAAATGTGCAGGAAAAAAATGGAAAGAAAGTTGTACATTGTCGGCACGAGAAGCTTTGCCTCTAATTATTTATTTTTATACCCTTGATATGAAATAGATATTGTATTACTAATGAAGAAATTAGATGGTACTTTACAATTACGAATGCACTAGTATTCTTGATCTTTATGCGCACCAAGCAACGATTTATGATATATTTTTGTTTTCCATTTGCAACTCAATACAAAAATTAGATATTACTCAATGACTTGCTCACTAAAGGTACATCATTCAATATTGCAATTGTAGTTGGGAATTAGTGCCAATATATGTTACAAATGTATATTATAACATATACCAATATATAACCAATATATAACAAATGTTACTAATAACAACAGAAATTATTACCTAAACAAAAATACACATAATCTGACATTTTAGTAGAAGCATATATTACTAAGTATAGTTATAATCGTGGGTGTTTGTGAAGAGACTTCAGGAAAAGATATTTATTTAAAGTAATATGTGCTCACAATAATTAACTTCATAAATACAGTTCTGGAATATTGGAACTTGTAAGAGAACCCTTTCACACGAAAGTACATGCATAATTGAGTTTTTGGTGAATTCAGTAGCGGCACTTAAAATAATCGTAATGGCACTATCCGAATGAATTATGGCAACGCTAGTGCTGCTATATGTCGATAAACCTCAAAATAAACTCTAAACGATAAACTCATCGAAAGCAGATAAATATCGACTATATATATTATAGCGAGAGAATAGTTCTCGAAACTGATATCAATAAATTCTATTATTTGTACTTTCAGTATACAATAATTGATTACTCATTAGTAATATATTTAGGGGAAATAATTTTTAAATTCGTCGAACTAAAGTTCAATCTGAAAAATGAACATAATTATTGTTATAAATATATAATGTAGAAATAATTTAAGTAAAGCATCAGTTTAATTTTCAAGCATTCTAGATAATTAACATAATTTCGTTTTCCCCTGACTTCTTTGGCGTGATATAGTTGTAATGAAAATTAGCCTACGTCCTTTTGTATGTCCCAGACCACTTCCATGAGATCTCTTTTTTATTGTCGATTCACAGAGGCAGTTGTGAAAATATAACATAAATACAGAGTTACTTTGAACTAATCAATGTGGGGAAAATACTGAACTACTACATAAAAATTAGATGTTTTGCATACACATCGATAGTTCATTTATGTATTCCCCCCGATCGTGTCATATTACACATACTGTATGTTAAACGTTCGTGATATAACCCTTAACATCACAGTAGAAAACTCACTACAGGTATCGATAATTATTGTACAGCACTATTACAGTAATATGAATGAATATATTACTGTAATAGCATATTCGTGTTACAATAATTACGTTATGAAAATCGGGAGTCGAGCAACAGAGAGAGAGCTAATTCTGTGCAGATCTCATTACGAGATAGGTACGGATTTATGGAAACGGCCGCGAATGAGCGCTGTTAATTGCTTTACAATGTTTCGTGTTTTGTGATAAAGCTGTTCTGCTCTGTCTGTGCAAATGTTCATTAGTGTTTTTATTGTTATTTGATATTACATGCCGTGCGATAACGAGAGGGCTGTTCCTTCTATTATTTTTAATTCAATTAGTTTTGATTGTTTATACAGTGTACCATAGCGCACAGTATATATTTATTACCTAAAATATTAAATTAATTTGTAAATATATCAGATTATGGTGATGGAAAGTATTGTGAGGAAATCTAAATATTGTAATTATAATAACGCAGGGAAAACATGCAAAACTTCACATTTGTAGGAGTTTAAGATCGCCAACAAGTTGAAAGCGGGCGCGGCGTAGCCTGGTGACAATCCCGTACGTTCCCTCCCTCTTTGCAGAAGGTCATTCACATGATATAACTAGGAAATTGTGATGTCATTTAAAATAAAAGTCTTTTGAAATACGTCTCATTTAGAGTATAGTGTAAATGAATGCATGTACATGTATCTCAAGAGCATCGCTTCTTCTTTTCTGGAAAAAACAACTAAAATTTCTTTGTGACACGTGTATACGCAATTTAAGGTCATCGAAAAACGTGATACTAGAAGTACCAATAGGGTCCACAAGTTTTTTGTGAAACGTCTTCATAATTAGGTCACGAGATTACAGAACAAAAATAAAAGACAGCCCAAACTGGTAATTCATATCAATGAATAAAATCATATTGACCATAATTAAATCACGGATACCAGGTACTGTTAAACGTATGTATACTGTTATTAATAAAAATAAAGTTGAAATCAAAGTTTCGCAGTCAATTCTTTAAGATAGCAAAACTAACAAATGTTAGCTATTGCTTTTCCAATAATTATCTAATTATACGTTATAAATATATTGTTGTTATAGCAATACATCAGTGTGAGTAAAACTGTGTTCATTAAAACGAACTTCTCGTCTACTAAACTCAAATTGACTTATAAATTGTTGAAGTTATACCGTGTTTCGAAAGATTCATAATACAAAGTTGTAATCTTTATTAAACACTGTTGGATGTTAAAGCGTACGCCATTCACATAACTAATAAAGTGATTTGTTTTAAGTACCCATTATATTATGTAATTCCGCTCCGCAAAATATATATATATACAATCCGCCATGAAAAACCGTTCAGCTTAGTTTATCTTCATCATGATCATTGAAAGTCCCTTTTACGCCATTTTGTAAGGTAGCAGGGCTTTCTCTAAGTCCACTTGGATAGCTACCACCCTCAAGTTGAAAATCTGTCGCCAAGCAACTATTGGAGTATTCCGGCAGCTGCATTTGAGAGTCGGTCCCCTGTAGATTTAGCGTGTTTACTATTGTATACTATTACGTCTTTATTTAACATCAGACGAGATTGTGGTTAATAGCTAAAACCTACAAAGTATAAAAAGAATCGTTTCTTCCTAAGTTCCTGAATTGAGTTAGACTTCAGTTATGTCCTGCATTTTAGTCTTTTTCGGATATCCCTATTTCTTACTTCATCGCTTAAGATGATACCCATTACAACGTGCACGCGCATAGTTTCTTGTGTATCCCTTATTTTGTGCGCAACTTCCTTAGTGAGTGTTCATGTTGCAGTATCACACGTCATTGTGGTCAGGATATGGTGATTTAAAAGATTTCATCTACCATAACGGCATTTTTGATCTCGATAAAACAAATTCATGTTTCATTGTCGTTTCTTCGTTAAAAGTTAAACCTTCATTAGATATATGATTGTTTGTTCTTCAAGGTCCTACAAAAAATTTAGTAGGTCATTATCAAGATAACGGCAAACAATAATTATAAAGTGGTAGTTATTTTATAGGCAGTTAGTTTTGTTGTAATCCGCGAGGGCAACTCCTGTTTCACTCAACGCCTAGGATCCTTTTCCTTAACATACCGCTAGAGGGACGCGTAAGATTCGCGCCGCCATTATTGTTTGCGCCGCGCACAATAGTGAACGTTCTGTATCGCGAACAAGTACGCAAGGAGCACCGCGAGTGAGAATGCATGTTGCGACCCGCCTACTCACTGGATACGAACGCAATACCGTATTATCAGGCGCTATGCATAAAGAGTTTCTCCGCAGCAAGCGCTAAAACCACCAGTCGGCCGCACCTATGCCAAGTGAGTGTGTATGTTTCTATTACCCAGCTCAATCGATTATATACCTTTGAATCCTACGGTTGAGAATGTATCCGTAATACTCTTGCCCTCGTAGACCGCAAAAAATACAGTCGACATCTCTTCTTATATTAAAATCACAATCATTGGAAGTGAAGAAACAAGTGATTTGCCCACACTAACTACCAGTTCAAGCCACTGTTCTCTCCATACAGTATACTCGTATTTATAAGCGATCAAACAAAGAAACGTAAAAAAGAAAAACTTTTCCCAGTCCATTAACCTTCATTTATGTAACAATTAATAATCCTGAAGTAATCGGCGAGAACTATCGGCGCGTTCCGATACAACCGAGTGTGTGGCAAAAACATTAATCACGATCCGGGAACTGAACGCGGCGCTCCGCCCGCACAAAGGAAACCACCTCACGGTCACATCGTGACGTGGAACTACTAAGCAATAGTTACAGAGAATAATCTTAATCCTAGCTTATATTATAGATGTGAATGTGACTCCTTTAAGTGAAACTTTTTTCTATCGTATCCAATTTTTTCGTCCATCTATCGCATGTCGCATTACAGCGGGCGCGCGGAGTACGAGTAAAGTGAAAGGAGCTCGGTAGAGCAGCCAAGGCCAATATGGCGGCGGCAATGTCTCAATTGAAAATGATTCATAAATATTGTGCTCAGTTTTTAACATGTGTCTATAATCTAAATGATTGTATTTATTATGTATTCCGTACTCTAGTACGCAGAATTAAATTTAAATTTGTAGTTAGATATCTCGTCTACTATTAATTTCCCATTATCATTCCCATTTTCCAATGATTGAGTTAAGATTAAAAACGTAATTTTAATAACCTCAAAAAGCGAATATTTTTCCGAAATGCCTACGATCCGAAAAAAAGTTTTACTTGCACCATGGTTCCATGAAACCACACATTTTTTTATTTAAGGTCCACAAAAGTAAGTTCGACGAACAAAAATGAACCTTGCTAAACGTGAACACAACATGTACAAAGAAGAGAAAGTGTTTCATAGCATTAAAACAAAGAAAAAATAAAATAAATATATTTTTTTTCTAGTTGCGGCCAGAGAAACACAGAAGAATATATAAAATTAGAAACGTAAACTATTACGGAAAGAAAGCGTGCCGCATGAATGCCCACTTTTTGGTATAATTACAACAAATCGCTTGATCTTGATCTTGCAAAACAATAATACAGCTTGAATTAATAACTTACTTAATTATATAACTTTTAAGAGCTTATATAATATAATAAATATAATTTTTTTTTCGAGGGTAGGTGTCAATGTCGACGCACGTATATTGATTTATAAATTTAAGAATTAAGAGTTTTTCGATTTATTTTACGAGTCTCATAGTGAAATTTAGTAATACATAATCAATTAAGTGTGTTTATTGTTTTTAATATGAGGAAAACATGTATTAATTTGAATCACCACCTGCCAGCTTTGTTGTTATACGTTATTGTATATATTTGAAAATTAAATCACACAAACTGAACTATGGCACAATTCGAGGATATCCAGACGGCTCAAAGGAAGCTGGAGGAGATTTTTACCAGGAAGATGGATCAGCTTCAAGCACAGCTACAAAGTAGTGGGACCGCCAAAGATACTGTTGCTAAAGTAGCCGAAGAGTTCAGAACGTTCCGTGAGCTAATGTATAACATGCTGGGCTTACTACGAAAGCAGATAAATGAGTGTGCTAAAGCTGTTGATGTGTTAGAGACTAGACAACGGAGGAAAACACTTGTACTTACAGGCGTTCCAGAAGCAGGAAAAGAAAACTACACATCCGTTGCTGTGGAGCTATACCATAATAAAATGGGATTGCAGAATATCTCAGCCAGTTGCATCAAGGATTGTCATCGTCTTGGAACAATAACTAAAGACTATTGCCGGCCTATATTAGTAAGATTCAATAATATTGATGTCAAGCCCGCGGTCTGGAAGGCAAAGACAAGACTGAAGGGATCTTCGATCACAATTAAGGAGTTCTTAACGAGGAGCCGACAGGCAGTATTCAATAAAGCCAGACTTCATTTTGGTATGCGTGAGTGTTGGTCTCAAGATGGCAATATATATATAAAAGCGCCTGATGGAAAACGACACAAGGTTATCTGCATGGACGATCTGTTACCATTGCTAGATAAATATCCGAAGGGGCCTACAGTGCGTGCTACAGATAAGTCAACATCTTGTTAACTTTAGTGTATACTTTAATTGTTGTGTTAATCTGAGTATATTCATTTTTATTTTTATATTTTTCGCTTTGAATCATTGTAAGCTGGCGGGTGGTGCATAGATAAATACTTGCACCCAACTAGCTAATAATTTTAGACAGGAGTATATATTTTATTTATAGTATTATTAATATATATTTTTATTATTATGTCAACATCTGATAGTGATACATCTTTCTATTCTGCAAATGATTCTGTTAGCTCGCCTGATAACTGCAGTTACTGTTCTGTGACCGAAACCCTTGGTGACATTTTACGACAAAGCCTGAATCGACAATCAAACCAGTTGTTTAATGTTTGCCACATCAATGCTCAAAGTCTGCCAAGTCATTATAGTGATTTTCTAGAAGCGTTTTCAGATACGAACGTTCATGCCATCCTGATTTCTGAGAGTTGGCTCAAACCTCATTTACTTTCTACTATGTATTCTCTCCCTGGTTTTGTTCTTATTCGTAACGACCG
>MU158938.1:332286-342780 GCA_015888305.1 Antheraea pernyi
AATGTATCTAGAAAATCTTTTTGCATGAAGGTGGGTGGACGTAGGAGTAGAGGAAAGCCGAAAAAAGGTATGGATAGATTGTGTAAAAAACGATATGTGTATAAGAAGTGTGAATATTGATATGACACCTGACAGGGGAGAGTGGATGAGGAAAACATGTGCCGACCCTACTTAGGTGGGATAAGGGTAAGATGATAATGATTATTATAACTTCAGTTTAGATTATAGCGTGGTTTTTTTTTTTTTTTTCGAACTGACTATGCTATTGGCCTGGCAAGGTCTTTACAGCTTCACCGGACTACTAAGGCTGAGCGCTTAGGGCACTCAGCCGATTTTGGTTTTGGGTAACATACACAAGGGGTGCCGCACACCTCGGCTTGGGCTGTTTCCTGGAAAAAGACACGTCTGTCCTAGCTAACTATTCTAAGCTATTCATACATATATACATTTGTGAACCATACAATCGAAATTGCATGATTCACAAATGAATACGTGTATATCGGATTGAAAATTATGTATGATGTTGTTATATGTATGTATTGTATATATGTGGTATCGGTGTTGATATTTTATTTATATATTGTTATATTAAATAGGTTAAACATAATTTTATAAAAACTTCTCCTTTTAAACCTACCAATATTTATCTCTGCATCACCTAATGGTTGACTGGTAGAGAATGCCTTCGGCATTAAGTCCGCCATAGCGTATTTAAGGCATAATGTATAAATAAATAATATTAACCAATTTATTTCAACAACAATTCTGATTCTATAAAGATATTGCAATAAAATGAAGTAAAAACAGATAAAAAAAATACACACTTTAGTAAAATATATACTCTACATTTCGTAGCTCTTGGTTAGGGACGTGCGAATAAAAAATAAATTACCAGGCGGTGTTCAAGTCTTGATTTACGCACAACCGCCTCTACTCGGTGTTACTCGCTTCTTGCTGACTCACACACGACCTGAGCTCTACCACACAATTGTTATTACGTTTTATTCACTGAACTGTATTCCCACAATGCACTGCTGTATTAACTTAGTTCTATAAAATGTGATACTTCACTATTGATGTCACATCTTTGTTTTACTTTTTCAAGATTGTATATTAAAATATACGGTTTATTGTCAACTTCAAAGTCGGGCTTAGAGTTGAGTTGTTTGACTTCTTGAACGGGAACATCACAATTAAGAAAATATTTATATATTTAAGAACTACATTTAATAATGCAATATAGATTTATTACATTTCTGGATGTAAAAACAACGATGGGTACATAAAAATGTGTTTTAAATTTGTATATATTTTTATAGGTTTTAGCGTCTGACTTCGACAACACTTGATGTGATCTGAGATGGTAAACATGTTGTATATCGGATTTGAAACATAATATTGTAATTATTTATTCCTATTATAGAAAAGATACATACATTATTCTATTGACATTGAAACTGGAACAACGGTTAAACAACTCGGGTGGAAGCAGACTGTTTTATTTAAATATATTGGTAACTACCTACATACATGTATCAACCCTACAGAAACAAGGAATAAACAATAAATATAAAAATTTACAGAACATAGATAATTAAAAAAATGGATTTATCCATATAATAGGTCTTTACCCATGAAATTGCCGTTGTGCAGTACTGGCCAATTCAAATCAAAATAATTTTTGTTTGGCTAAGAATTCTAATTTCAAATTAATTTTATTTTAAAAACATGGAATTCTTTTTCCAAAAGTAGTCATTTGTTTATTGATTAGTGTTACATTTTCATCGCATTTCAAGCTTTTTTTGTCATCATGGATACGTTAAAAATTCGAATAATTATGGAATATGAATACCATGGTGGCAGCAACGCGGCACAAGCGGCACGCAACATCAACGACGTTTCCGGAGCTAACACTACAAACCAACGTACCACCTGTTATTGGTTTGCTCGCTTCCGTTCTGTGAATTTCGACTTGAAAAATGAACCTTGCGGTCGTCCGAAGACTTTGGTCGACAATGACGAATTAAAGGCCATTGTGGAAGCTGATGATACACAATCTACGGCTGAATTAGCAGCAGCTTTCGACGTTAGCGTCAAAACAATATTGGTCCATTTGCATCAAATTGCCAAGGTAAAAAATGGGACAAATGAGTGCCCCACGAACTCAATGATCGCCAGCGCGAAGTACGCATCGAGACGTGCCTTGCACTGCTCAACAGACACACAAATGAAGGAATTTTGAAACGCATTGTTACCTGCGATGAAAAATGGATTCTGTTTGATAACCGCAAACGCTCAGCAAGTTGGTTGGATCCTGGTTCAGCACCTAAACAATGCCCTAAACGAAAACTTACCCCTAGAAAAGTGATGGTCACTGTTTGGTGGTCTAGCGCCGGTGTGATTCATCACAGCTTCTTACCAAACGGGGTGAGCATTACTGCAGATGTGTACTGTGAAGAACTGAACACAATGATGGAGAAGCTGGCACATCTCCAACCAGCATTGGTCAATCGCTCGTCTCCGCTGCTCCTGCACGACAACGCGCGACCTCATACTGCACAGCAGACGGTCTCCAAGTTGCAAGAACTGGGGTTGGAAGTTCTCCGTCATCCGCCCTACTCACCAGACCTTGCGCCTACAGACTACTACTTTTTCCAGAATTTGGATAACTCCTTGGCGGGAAAAAAATTCAATACCCGAGAGGCAGTACAAAATGCCTTTGAAGAATTTGTTGCCTCTCATCCAGTTGGTTTCTTTAAGAAGGGCATCAATAAACTGCCACTGCGTTGGCAAAGATGCATTGATTGCATGGGTGATTACTTCGATTAATACATATAAAAAATACATGAAAAAAAATCGTTTAAATTTTTTCATACAAAACGACAATTTCATAGGTAAAGACCTAATACTGGTTGTTATGATTAACAACAACAAAAGACGCTGAACTTAGAGCAGGCTGGTTCTCAAGTGCAATTGCCGGAACACACCTACAGGTGCTTGGCGACAGATTTTTATTTTTAACCAGTTAGCCAGCAATTAGTTATGATTTCATCACGATATTTTCATTCAACGAAAGCTCCCACCCATTTAGGATTCAATCGTACGTCATCGACGCGGTCTCCGAAAACGCTAACAAATAAAGTAGCTGTTTTAAAGTAAAACTAAAGTAGTTATTACTGGTTTCAGCATGAATGTGTCGGCTCGCCCGGGGTGCTACCGTCCGACCCACAGGAACACCGACGTGAAGTAACAGTGCTTGCATTGTTGCGTTTCGTTCAGTCAGTGTGAGCGCCGGAGGTCCACTCCCCTTTCTCTTTCCTTTCTCCACCTCCCCCCAAAACACAGGCTGGCAACGCACATGAAACCCTGTGTTGCTAGTGTTTGTGAATCGTTTGCCTCCTATGATATTAAAAAAAAACTAAGCCATCACATTACTTAAAGAAATAAAGTACATTCTTGATAAGCTATATTATAATATACTACATCATATTTTAATTGAAAACAATGTTTCGGTTGATACAGATAAAAAGTGCGTTATAACATTATTATACCGGGAAACAAAGATATGTCAAAAATATTAATGAATACCGGGCGAAAAATATAATAATGAAACAAAAGAATGAAAAATGCAAAAGAACAGAGTAGCGTTCACGTGGATCGGAGTATTCGGCGTATATTTCACACAACAGGGTATTATTGGGCGTTAGCGCGTAAGCTCTTTATGTGAACATTTGCACGGGCTTTTATAATCCGAGCCCGCGACCGGAAGCGTATCATAGCTAGGCAGAAGGACGCGGGGCGGCGCGGTGCGGTGGTGACCAAACCAACTTGTCACTTAACGGGACATGACTGCGCACCACAGACATTTTTTTTTCTCGACCTGACTATGCTATTGGCCTTGCAAGGCCTTTACAGCTTAAAGTACTCAGCCAATTTTATTTAGATAACTAGCTCAAGGGTGTACACACATCTCGGCTTGGGCTGTTACCGAAATCCCGGATCTGACCTAGCTAAACTATTCTAAGCTATTTATACATATATTCGTTTGTGAATCATACAGTTGAGATATATCGGATGTAAAACGAAATAAATTACTCGATTTAGTTCGATAAGGGAAAAAAACAAAATCTTTCCACCATGTGTGTAGGCTGTGCACGTATGTGAGGTGATCTCATGTGTGTACAAGTTATGTGGGTGAGTCACTGTATCGCGATAGTAACAGATCGAGGGCTCCATCCAGGAACGACGACAGGGCACCCGCGTGGGCGCCTAAACTGACGGCCTATAACATCGCTCGCCTGCGGAGACCGCAGCGGGCGATGACCGCCAGAGCCATACACGGGTACCGTACGATCTCCTTCGAGGCGGCCTCCCTACTTGACCTGGGACCTGGAGGCGAGAGCCCACGCGTCTTAATATCATCGACGCGTGGATGCGCGGGAGAGGGGTCAACGTCTAGCACCTCGCAAAATCGAGATGCTAAGGTCCCAATATCATCAGGTACTAGTGATGGAATAGTGGTCTCGACGACTTGAGCGACCTAGCTGGGGCGTGGTAAAAGTCGAGGCTGTCCTACCAGTCATGGTCGAATGGCACCCTGAGCTTCCGACTGACATAGGTGCTTTCGGGGCATGGCTGCTTCGGGCGATAGCTGTGTCGCATTGGCCGGGAGCCGACTCCAGGGTACCGTTACTGTGGCTGCATGGATGATTCCGCGCAGCACATGATGAGTGAATATACCGCCTGGGATGTGCCATGCTACGTGCTGGTCGTGGCCATCGGCCCGAATCTCTCTCTCCCGATCGTCGTTAATAAGATGGTCGAGAGCGAGGCCGGGTGGCTCTCCGTCGCCTGCTATTACGAGACAGTCATGCTTGCAAAGGAGGCGGTGGAGAGGGAGAGGGAGTGGACCACTAGACTCTCCGCCCGCGGTCGACGAACCACATGGCGGCGATGGGGAGGTATTGACCTCCGGCCGCCGTAGATGGGGCCTGGGGGCGATGGACACGGGCATGTCCTGGGCAGTTTAAACTGCACAGGCCCAGGTGGTGGAGGCGCATTGTGCCGATGTGACTCCCAAAGTTCGTCAGTGGGGTCTAACACTCACTCCCCCTTTGAGGGGTCTACCATCTTTGAACCCTCAGACCGCAGTCAGGGCCTCTTGAAGGGCTTACACCTGTCGGGGGTACAATGAAAAAAAAAAAGAAAAAAAGGACGACCTAGGATCGAGATGATACCGGAAGAAACGCGACGTATGTGCGGGACCATAGAGGGGTCTTTCTTTCGCGGTGGCGCGAGGGAAGGTTAAGCGAGCGTGGGCGCAAACACGCATGTTAATAGGGATCGAATCTGAGTATTAAATAGAGGGCGCCAGCGCCGGAATCTAAAAACAAAGTTAGCAATATAAATGCTCAGATTTATTCTATCTTATACTAAATGGTTTTATTTTGTCGTAACGGCAGCACGCGCAAGGCGTTTAAGGTAGCCGCGATAACAGGAAACTTAGAAATCACTCTTAGGGGACCTAAATTGGAATGGCTAACAAGCCATTTCATCGAACCCAGAGATCTCGGAAATCTCGTGAAATATGAGTAGCTGACCCCCAGTCAATACTCGACAGGGTAAAGGAAAAAGCGGGGTTAGCCTGTGAAGGCTTAGCCGCCTGGGATCGAGGATTGCCTTTATATGGTCATGGCTCATAGGGTCCGTGCGGGGCGGAGGGTACGCTAGTCGCGGGTACGGACGCTACCAGTGCACGAGATGTGCTCGGCAGGCTTTGGAAGGCCGCTCTGGATATGAGAGGAGAAGGTCAAGGGCGGGCAGTGGCGGAGGGCGTCCTAGACGAAGAGACCTGGCTAGGGTAGCGTGGGCGAATCGTGCATGGGACGCGCGGACATCCGCGATAGTTTGCGGCACAAGACGCAGCTCGAAGGGTCGGAGGAGGTCGGAGAGCGGGAGCACTCCATAGTGGACTCCTTACTCACGGCCAGCTGTATTTCTTAGCACGTTATTGTCCCGAAGGAAACGAGTCCGGTTGTGATGGACGGTGGGATTCGCGACCTTCACCTGAATACCGACAGAGGTACTTACGGCTGAGGTGTAGGGGATAACTGCTGCTTCTAGCAGGCTTGAAATATCAACTCAGGACGCCTTGTCCTGGGTCGTAACGGGGAAGGTGGGCGGGGCTTCTTACTCGTGACTGCAGGTTCCGCAGCTTGGGATGAAGCCGGTCTAGTGGGAGTGGGTGTCGTTGTAGTACTCCCTGAGATTATCCCCTACAACGTCACGTCACAAACTCACAAACTTTACCTCTTTATAATATTAGGTCTTTATTATTTTTTCTAAATTGCCGTTTTGTATGAAAAAATGTAAACGAATTTTTTTCATGTATTTTTTTTATTTGTATTAATCGAAGTAATCACCCATGCAATCAATGGATCTTTGCCAACGCAGTAGCAGTTTATTGATGCCCTTCTTAAAGAAATCAGCTGGACGGGACGCTAACCACAAGAACTACCGGTCCGATTTGAAAAATTATTTCGGTGTTAGATAGCTCATTTATCGAGGAAGGATTTAGGCTAGATATCATTACGTTAAAACCAATAGGAGCGGGACACCAATGAAGAATGACTCAAAATCGAGCTATTTTTACTTTTTGAGAGCTTCCGCTGCGTGTTAGTGTTTATTATATACGTTGCCATGGTACCGTAGTAAATTTCTATCGCAATCATTTTCGGAGTTTATATTGTGTTCCTATAAAAAAAATCTACGTTAGTTTTGTTTCCAATTTTTGATTATACGTTGCGTTATTATCGTTGTGTGTGTTATCGTAACGTGGCAAGTTTCTGTTGTAAACATTTTCAAAGTTTTAGTGTTAGGTTTATATTTTATTTATTTTCACCGATAACACGCACTCATCACAATTATAATAAAATCACAAGCAAGAAATTATATCGTGTGCACTATATCAAAACAGGACAGACCACAGAGAGTGCAACGTCATTCCGAGTACCGCGAGTAGCCACGGACATCACTAATTGGCTGCTCGGGATATCACGCGATCTAGGGTGCGTTCAGAAATGCATCATGCTACAAAGTTTATTCTGTGTTCCTATTCAAAAAGTGGTATATCCGAAATGTTTGAACTGATTTTCATGGGGCTTTCACTTGCAGATAACTCACAATATAAGAAGTAACTTAGATTATTTTATTTTGTTAGCCAAGATTTCGTTTGCAGTGCTATTTCCAGATCGATTGGACCGACTTTCACAAGATTTTTACAGGCAAATAACTAACTAATGAGCTATTTTATTTTAAACTAGCGGGCTCGGAAGACGTTTTCCCGCCCTGGTAATAAAAATAAAACCTTGAGAAATTATACCTACCCCTTCTCCTATGGTGGACTCATTCTATCTACTAGTGAAAACGGCATGAAAATCCGTTCTGTGGTTTTTGAGTTTATCGCGAACAGGTAAACAGACAGACCAGATGACTTTGTTTTATACTATGTAGTGATATGTAGTGATAAACTGTTACCTGTGCATTCGTATGTGTGAAATTGATCAAAAATAATCTGTTTACTGTTAAGAAGCGCATGAGACGTGTGCTGTACTGTACTCCAAGAATATATAATACATAATTACCGCATTTGCGTCTACATAACTCAGTGATTATAGCAACGTGTAAAAATAATACAATTATATCGACAATATGGGCATATTATATCTATATAATAAAATATTCAACACATATTGTTCGATAATGTATAGCTTAAAATTTTCATTACTTTCTTATATAGTGTTAGTGAGCACTGAGTGTGGTATATAGTAGGTTAAAGTTCCAGGTATCTTGTTGATGATAAATCCCATCCCATTCGATGTACTATTGGTATTTATATATCTAGGTGGTAGAGCCACGCTGAAGCTACTACTGGTTTCAGCATGAATGGGTCGGCTCGGCCGGGGTAGTACCACCCTCTCACAGAAAACCGACAAAGGTAACAGTAATTGCGTTGTTGCGTTTCATTCGGTCAGTGAGAGCGCCGGATACCCAACTTATACTATACTTTCCCTCCTTCCCACTTCCCCACAACTCCTTCTCCCTAACACAGGCTGGCAACGCTGGTGTCGCAAGTGTCTATGGAAGGTGATGATACTTAACATCAGGTGACCCATCTGTTCGTTTGTCTCCTATTATATAAAAAAAATCTAATGTAAACGTTACATGTTACAGTAGATGGCGTGCGTGTCGTAGTTACAAATGTTTTTGAAAAAGTGTTTCTGTAATGTACACACCTACTTACAATTTACTACTAATACATTAAAAAATAAGGCGTGCGGAGCCGCGGGTAACAGCTACTTATTTATAAAAGTATTTTTGCTAATTCTTATAGCATAGAGAAATAGAAATATATCTTTTTTGTGTAATAATAATTGGTTAAGTCGCCTTTGAATTATAGGGACAAGCAATTAAAAAAAACGTACTGTGAGTCTTTAAGGGCTTAAACCACAAACCACAAATTTATATGTACTTAGAAAAAAATTATAATATACAATATGATCGCGACTTCCTGCGCTTGAATTTAATGTTTCATTTATAAATACTTTTATGTACAAATTTTGAAGTAGTATAGTTGGGAACATAAATAAAAAAAGCTCATTCAATATCATATAAAGATAGATATTATTTAATTTAGATTATGAATAGGCTTATCAGCGTTGAAACTACCACCGATTCGGAAAAAAAAAAACAAAAGAACCGGCAAGAAACTCGATCGAGTTTATCCATTTAACGTACATAATTTCATAAACTGATTTACATCATTCACACCGCAGTGTGTCTTATTGGAAGTGTTAAAATCAACTAACATTAAAATATATATCCGCAGCACGTAGTTAAAAAAAAATAAATGAACCGCCATCTTTTCCCAGACTGTGCTAAACTGAGAACACACCTGAAATTTGATATTTTTTTTTATTCATGATACTTCCTACATATTGTCTATTTTTAAGTTACCTACTATCCTTATGACTGGAATAGCTCATACACAATTTGAATGGCTAAATGTTGCCAATAATGAGTTATAGATGTTTCCCAAGAACTGAGTATTTATTTGCTATTAAATTCATTGTAACGCCGGGTATTATAGGCGAAATTCCTTCAACAGAGTTCAAATCTTAAGTTGGGAATACTGGAGGAAATTAAATCACTAAGATATTACTTTGAAGCAAGCCGTGCTTCCGCATAATATCAGCCGTCCTTTGAGAAGGGGTGAGCAGCGAATAAAGACGATACACCCTCTACGGCGGCGTTCCCTTATAGAAAAACATTTTATGACTGTAATAGATTTAGGATGGTTTACTAAACAAACTTCTCGTTGTTTCCTCCACTCGACGCCGCGTTGTTATGTTCTTATATAAATACAAAAACATTATTTATTATTTTACCAGCAAAGTTGATGGGATATATTTTTTATACTTTATATAAATTAAGTCTTTGACTAGAATCTCATTTTATATTACATGACAATGTTTTTTTTTTTTTTTTTTATGTCATAGGTGGCAAACGAACATGTGGGTCACCTGCTGTTAAGTGATCACCACCGTCCATGGACACTAACAACACCAGAGGAGTAGCAAGTGCGTTGCCATCTTTTGGAGGGAAGGGTTAGGGGAGGGAAAGGGAGAGGAGAGGGGAGGGGCGGTGGGTCTCCGGCGCTCTCACTGACCGAACGAAACGCAACAATGCAAGCACTGTTACTTCACGTCGGTTTTCTATGAGAGGGTGGTACTACCCCGGGCGAGCCGACCCATTCATGCTGAAACCAATAATAGTTTCAGCGTGGCTCTACCACCATCAGAATGTGGTATGAAATGCTGAACGTAGAGGAAACTTAGCTTTTAATCATAACTGTCGGTATACATGTGTAGGTGCTTGGTAACACATTTCCAGTTTGAGTGTGCTAGCTAGCCAAGAAGGTATTACGAAAATTCTTTCGTTCGATCCGGCTTATTGCAAGATTCAAACTTATTTTAGTCGTAGTGCTGTTCAAACTCGTGACGAGTCGTTATAACTTCGAAATAATATAGCAAATAAATAGATAGATATGTGCAAATTTGTAATTTAAATTAGTACTCAATAGAGTTTATATACGTTGTAATTCGTAAATAGGTTTTCATTTTGTATAAAATGAATAATTAATTAAATATATAGGTGGAATCATTAATGAGAAGATAATTAGAATGTACATCGTACAATTATTTTTATCTAGGTGGTAGAGCCGGCGTACCCTGAGGATAGGGAGGTCGCCTACGTAGACGGCGTGCCCCATATGGGAGCACACCGCGGAGCACCCAGTCGTAGCCCATGTTCCACAGGAGCGGCCCTAAGGCCGACCCCTGTGGAACCCCCCGCCTTGTGGCCCGCCGGACCATTCGCCCGTCGCCGTCTACGTAGGCGACCTCCCTATCCTCAGGGTACGCCTCCAGCACCCGC
>MU158938.1:343396-398202 GCA_015888305.1 Antheraea pernyi
ATTAATAAATATATTGCCCGTAATTCTAAAATTTGACTTTATATCAAAAAGTCACATCGTATCGTACACATATCTATGCTTAATACTTACTAATGTTATGAAGAGGTAAAGTTTGTGACGTTGTAGGGGGTAATGTCAGGAACTAATGATCCCCGCGCAGCACACGCTGTCTGAGTGTGTTGCGTGGAGGGAGCAGTGCCGCATTCTGGCGGCGGCCGTGGGAACGGACTTATCGCTGCCGAGCGTGGTTTCGCTCATGCTCGGCAGCGAACAGGCTTGGCGAGCGATGGCCTCCTTCTGCGAGGAGGTCGTGTCGCATAAGGAGGTGGCGGAGAGGGCCCGCGAGGCAGACCCTGAAAGCGGCCGTCTCCGCCAAAGGAGGACAGGCAGGAGGAGAAGGCGCTTCGCCCAACTCCTCCTGCCACCGTAGCCGGACCTGAGGGGATGGGCCGGGGGGCCCATCTCCTCATTGCACAGGTCCAGCGGACGAGGGGGGGCAGCCGGTGTGTACCCGGTCTGTCCCTCTATAGGTAGGAGCCCGGCGGTCACCTTCCGCCGGCGGACCGTGGGGCGGCTCTACAGGGTTGATTAGCTTGTTCGATCCCTTGCCACCCCCACATAACGGTCTGTCGGTACACCGTGGGGTTTTAGTCTGTGCGAGTCGGACATGACCCACCCTCTCCCCCGGGGGGGTGGCGTATCCATAAGGGATTTCCCCACGTTGAGCCACGCTGAAGCTATTACTGGTTTCACCTAGAATGGGTCAGCTCGCCCTGGGGTACTACCACCCGACCCACAGAAACACCGACGTGAACTAACACTGCACGCATTGTTGCGTTTCGTTCGGTCAGTGAGAGCACTGGAGGCCCACCTTCCCTTCCCAGCTACAAGGTGGCATTATTATCATTTGTGAACACAGAATTTTAATTTAAAGACTCTCTAGTTTAAAGACTAAGATTTGTTAGTTTTTATACATAGAAGTGCATGAAACTTGTGAATTATATTTTTACCTATATATTGTTATTTAATTATTTGTATATATAATTATGTTACGTATGTACATACCTTATTGAACCTTACTTTACTTCATATATGTAGATTGTTCACGGGATAATAAAATAGTTTGACTATAATATTGTGTTGCCTAGTGATTATAAACTTTTTTAAGAGACATTACATACAGACAGACACGTGGTTGGAAAACTATTTAAGTATAAAATTAAATATACTCTTTACGTCAGAGCATACCAGTAAATCGAAATAACTGAAATTATTCCAATATCTCTAATGCTGATAAAATGTATTGAAGCGATTACAGCTGAGTCTCAGAAACTTTAGTCGTAATGTTACATCAATCGACGCAGCTCTGGATCATTTATTAAGCGTGAGTTTTCGGTGAAGTAAAATGAAATGAAATTATAACATGCCGGTAATGGTTATACTAAATCACGCCGCTCGCTAGCTACCACCCTGTAGTCAAAAATATGTAACCAAAATGTATATAAAGCATAAATAAAGCATTAATATGATGTAATATACGTTCATAAATAAATATTAACTAATTATAAAAAAATACGTATTTGTTGACTGGTTTTCGAGGAATGAAATATTTTGGGAATCATTAAGTATGATTCGTGGAGCGTACATCGGCGGTGGTGGCCGTGATACACAGACGAACAAACAACTATACTTTAAAAAGGATTTCTACGAATACAAATTCAGGCGTCTATCATGGTAAATATGCCTTTGCAGAGCGGCTCGGTTTGAATAGTATAAACATTTTATTTCTATTACATATCATAACATCAAGTTCTTATAACATATTATTTACCCGGACACAGTTATTCTTTAACCAGACAATACACTAGTACGTACGTAAATAACTAGCGGGCCGGAGGACGTTGTCCCGCCCTGATAATAAAAAAAAACTTTGACAAATTATATACCTAACTAAACCTTATTCGTGAATCACTCTATCTACTGGTGAAAACCTCATGAAACCCCGTTCAATAGTTTTTGAGTTTATCGCGAACAGACCGACAGACGTGGCAGAAGACTTTGTTTTCTAATATGTAGTGATGAAATTTTCTCTAAATAATTTGGAAGTCCCTAAATTCGTCATTACGGTTGTCATGATTTTTAAGTTTCAGAAAGGTCACTTCCATACGAAAGAAAATATTAACCTATAGTTATCTCACGGTAGCTTTTGAAGATAGTAAGTACTCGTATAACATGTAAGAACCATCTTAGAAACAGTCGTAAAATTTAAAAATAAGGACAGCTTGGGCCTCGAAAACATAAAAATATAAAATACGCGGAATAGTTAAACATAATGGTTTTAGAAACTGCCGTGTCAAAAATACGCTTAGAATCAAGATTTGCATAGTGATAGGGCATTTTCTAAGTCCGCCGCCCGCTAGCTACCACTCTCAAGTTGGAAATCTGTCGCCAAGCCAGAACCCTCTAGGTTTAACGTGTTTACCATCTTGGATCATATTATTATTAACATCAGATGATATTGTGATCAATCGCTAAAGCCTATTAAGTATATAAAAAAGATTCCAATATAGGATAAAGCCTTATATTTATGAAGATAAAGGTGAGAGCTCAGTGAGTATAATGTAAATATATATTACATACAATCCGGGTGCATCGTGTGCAGTAATGAGCATGTTAAATGTACGTGTAAATACGTGTAACTTGTGATTAGTTATCGCTCGCAGCGCGTTCTCTCTTGTTAATACTGTAATAATGAACTCAATATTATGAAATCCTTCAGCTTCAGTGGGAACTCGATCTTTACGAGCTCCGTGGATTCCAATGCGACATTGAGTCTGAAATTTTAAACACGTTTCATATTGCAGAACGCATTTTGCACGCACAAGATTATAAGAATAATAAAGTAATTACAATTGACATATAAGGTGTAAATGAAGCTCATTTAAACCTTTATTTGAATTTTCTACTCTTTTATTTATTGAAATATTTATGTTCTTTTTTAAACTCTATATTATCTATGGTAGAGACTTTCGGAATTTACTATGGAACAGAAGTTTTTGGCGGGATCTTGGTCTGTCATGTAGTGGATTTTATTTTTTATTCATAATCTTGTGTTACTTGACTCTATATTGTGTAAAATTGGTGGTGTTTTATGTAATATAGTTTGTTTATTGTGCATAAGTGAAGTGAATGGAAAATAATACCACAGACCATGAATTCTGAGATGTCACAAAAACTCCATGGAAAGTTCTAACAAGGGAGCCACCATCTTGTTAGAGTATCGAATTAATTACTCGACAATTTATTTATTTATTTATTTGTATGTGATACAATAAAATGCGGTGCGGTTATATTGTTTTACAAGTAATTATAACTTATTACAGATAATATACAATATGCTAAAACGACAATAGTGAAGAGGTTGACTATAAATCATAAACTTATAAAAAATATTATTATACAATTTATCAAACTAGAACTATGGACCGCAAACTATGAAAAACTACATTAAAAATTGATGAATTCTACATATGACCGCTGCCACCCAAACTAGGTAATCCTGTGTCTCAGGTGGCAGTACACATTATGACTCTAATTATGAACGCGTTATACAACTGCAGTGGATAATTTATTTTTGAGATGCTATATATAAAAACAAGTACATGTTAACAACAATCTCCATATACTTACATATAGGAATTAGGACTAAAATATATTGTATATTAGGGTTTCTTACAAAAATTCTTATTCTAAGAAGTAATCATCTACATTAAAAAAAATAAAAACTGCGTGAAACATTATGCATTGACAGTTACTACACTTTATATATCTGCCAGTAATATTTTTTCCGTTTGATCATAGTCTAGGCTTTGAAGCCAAGATACAATCTTCATTTTGCATCTGTGCTTGTTTAAATGTGTAATATCTAACAATCTGTCAATCTTGTTAATCAGTCTAGAACTCAGTATATAATATTGTTTTTCAGCGCAAGCTGTTCGGTGCTTTGGGACTAAAGATACAGTTTTATGTCGGTGTTTTATATCGTTATCAGAGTCTGCTGTCAGTGTTGAATGCTTACGGATGGTAGCTTTGAGTATAAAGAGCTGTCTAACCGAAAGGACTTGACACTCTGAATATAGTTTTTTAGTTGGATAAAGTCTTGGTCTAGATGACATTACTTTTAGAACAGCTCTTTGGGCTCTTTCTAGTGCGATAAGTATAGACTTTGAAGCACCACCCCATACCGGAATGCAGTATGATAGTAGTGATTGGCATAACGAAAAGTAAACAATTTTAAGAGTTTGGTAATCAGCGGAGTCTTTTAGGTTTTTAAATATGTATATTAATTTTCGCGTTCGATTGACCAAGGCAATTATTTGAGAGTTCCATCGTAGGAATTCATCAACATGAACCCCTAAATATTTGATTACGTTTGTCCTTTCCAATGCTGGACAGTTGCATATAGATCCTAAAGAGCATGTATGACTTTTAATACATAATGAATTATCAGAAGGACGGGTTCGGGAACTCAAGTTGAAGGCGTCAATAATTGTAACTCCAATCCGTTATTATAGTACATTATAAAATCAAATAGAGGTAGCGCGAGTTTCGGGCCAATAGTAGTAGCTCAACTATTGAAGAAAGAGATAGTTTAATTGGTAAATATTTATTTGGTAAAATGGTTATTAATAATCAGCCACTAATGGTAGATAGCGAACAGCGGTGTTGAGTCGCTCGTGGTTGTTTGCGAACTAAACTAATACAAATATATTGCCTTAATAATAAAATGCAGAAGGGCACGCAGTGTACAAATCATACAGAATACCTAAAGAGCTGTATTACTTCAGTTATTTTATTATTAAGGCAATATATTTGTATTAGTTTAGTTCGCAAACAACCACGAGCGACTCAACACCGCTGTTCGCTATCTACCATTAGTGGCTGATTATTAATAACCATTTTACCAAATAAATATTTACCAATTAAACTATCTCTTTCTTCAATAGTTGAGCTACTACTATTGGCCCGAAACTCGCGCTACCTCTATTTGATTTTATAATGTACTATAATAACGGATTGGAGTTACAATTATTGACGGAGCGACAAAGTTCAAAACATATGAAAAAGTAGATCTGTATACTAACTCATTTTCTTCAATTGCTTATAAATATATGTAAGGTTTATTCAAATCTATACATATAATAAAAATGAAGTGTCTGTATGTAATATCAAAATAGTTTTTTTTTACTGATTGGGTACGAAAGTATACATGCTACTGATAACAAAAATGCAATATTTAAAATTTTTGTCGGCCTATCTGTCTGTTTGTTTGTTTCGAGTAATCTCCGAAAAGGGGTTGACCGATTTTGATGGAAATTTCACTGGCAGATAGCTGAAAGTACAGCGGGTTGCTTAGACTACTTTAAATTAGAAAGAAAGAAAGAAACAAAAAGCATTTTGTGCAACACACATAAGTAAATATGAAAACACGTACAAATAAAAAAAAAAAACATACAAATAACATAGTAAATTAGACTAGCTATTAACCGTGGCTTCGTCCGTAATTCTGTCTCCAAAACGGTTGGGCCGATTTTCAAGGATCTTTCACCAGCAGATAGCGGGCAGCATAAAAAGTAATTTAGTTTATTTTAATTTAGACTAGCTGTTAACCGTCGCTTTGCACACATTACTATCTCCAAAACGATTCGACCGATCTTCACGAGACTTTCACTGGCAGATAGCGGACATTATAAGAAGTAATTTAATTTATTTTAATTTAGACTAGCTGTTAACCGTAGCTTCACCCGCTGTGCTATCACCAAAACGGTTAGGCCGATTTTCACGAGACTTTCACTGGTTGGGCGAACCTTATAAAAAGTAATTGAGGTTATTTTATTTTAGACTAGCTGTTACCCGCGACTTTGTCTGCATGAAATTTAGCAAGATTTCAACTCATTCTTTATTTTTAATACGAGAAATAATTATCAGCTTATTATTTATAATTCATCATTATAATTATTAATAACTTTAATGATATAGAGGTCTTCCTAATGTGATCTTAGATTATAATTGTATTACGTAAAAAGTTCCATAATTAAATTTCTTGCGGAACAGACAAGCGTTTATTTTTTATATAGTCACAGAATCTTAATTATAATGGCCATGTATATTAAATGTAATGTAAATCTTTATAATAATATTTTAAGTTATTGTTTCATTAGTTCCTTATCACTGTATAAGTAAGCAGTGAGGTAGTTATATAGTGGATTAAGGTTCCAAATATGTTTCTGATAACAAACCTCATTTGGCACGTTATTAGTATTTATATATCTAATTAGCTGTAGCTCGCGGCTCCGCACGCGTTTTTTTAAAATGTATTAATGAAATGTAATATTGTAAATAGGCGTGTACATTACAGAAATACCTTTTTAAAAATATTTGTAACTACGACACGCACGCCATCTACTGTAACATGTAACGCGTAGATTAGATATGTGAATACCAATAGTATATCGAATGGGATGGGGTTTATCATCAGCGACATACCTGGAACTTTAACCTACTATATACCACCCTCAGTGCTCACTAACACTATATAAGAAAGTAATGAAAATGTTAAGCTATACATTATCGAACAATATGTGTTAAATCTTTTGTTATATAGATATATTATGCCCATATTGTCAATATAATTGTGTTATTCTTATACGTTGCTATAATCACTGAGTTATGTAGACACAAACGTAGTAAATAAAACAAAATGGTCGCCAAATTGATCAAAAAGATAATATAAATCAAATTACATACAAGTATATGACTTTAAATTAGGTATATTTATTCTTGGAGTTCAGTATAGCGCACGTCTTATGCGTTGGTTTACAGTAAACAACATATTTTTGATTAATTTCACACGGACTAATTCACAGGTCATCACTACTACACAATAAAACTACACAACAAAATAAAATAGTCAAGTTATTTCTTATATTGAGTTATCTGCCAGTGAAAGTCCCGTGAAAATCAGTTCAGGCATTGCGGATATTCCACTGAGCCCGAAGGAGAATAAAAAACCTAAATTACTATGTATGGGGTCTGCTATCTACCAGTGAACACCCCGTGAAAATCGGTCCAGCTGCGAACAAATAAAATAGAATATATCAACCACTATCATTTCGGCTATCTGTCAGTAAAATTCCCGTTAAAATAGGTCCAGTCGTATTGGAGATTACTCGGAACAAACAAAGGAACAGACCAAATATAATAATGTAAAAATAGCGACGGGATATAAAAGATTTGTTTTTGTTATTTGTAGCCATATCCATTCATCAAAAAGTTGTTATTTTAATTTCACATATACACACTTTATTTTTATAATAAGGAATAGATTACAAATAAAAAATTGGAAACAAAACAAACGTAGAATAAACATTTTGAACAAACACAAAATAAACTTTTAAAATGTTTGCGATAGAAAGTTACCACGTTACCATAGCAACGTATATAATACTAACGTTAACACGCAGCTAAAAGGGGAAAAATAGCCCGATTTTGAAACATTCTTCATTGGTGCTCCGCTCCTATTGATGTTAGCGTGATGATATAGCCTATAGCCTTCCTCGATAAATGAGCTATCTAACACCGAAATAATTTTTCAAATCAAACCTGTAGTTCCTGACATTATCGCGTTCAACCAAACATACAAACAAACTCTTCAGCTTTATATATTAGTACTAACTGTAACCCGCGGCTCCGCACGCTCTTTTTTAAAATGTATTAAAGAAATGTAAAATTGTGGGTGGGTGTGTACATTACAGAAACGCTTTTTCAAAAACATTTGTAACTTCGACACGAACGCCATCTACTGTAACATGTAACGTGTACATTAGATATATGAATACTAATAATATATCGAATGGGATGGGATTTATCATCAGCAACATACCTGGATTTTCAACCTACTATATACCAAACTCAGTGCTCACTAACACTATATAAGAAAGTAATGAAAATTATAAGCTATACATTATCGAACAATATATCTTAAATCTTTTATTATATAGATATAATATGCCCGTATTGTCGATATACTTAATTTATTCTTATACGTTGCTATAATCACTGAGTTATGTAGAAGCAAACGCGTTAAATAAAATAATATAGCCAAATTGACCAAAAAGTTGATACAATTCATATTACATACAGATATATGACTTTCAATTATGTATATTTATTCTTGTCCAGTAACGCACACGTCTCACACGGTTGTAACATATTTTTGACCAATTTCACACGGACGAATGCACAGGTAGCAGTTAATCATTACATGGTGTATCAATTGAAATAAAAAAAGAACCATTAAAATCGGTTCACAGTTGACGAAAACATCGGTTAACATACATAAAACCGAACATAGTAACCTCCTCCTTTTTCGAAGTCGGTTAAAAAGAAAGTCCTCTGTCAGTTTATCTGTTCGCGATAACGACCATTTTAATGCCATTATCACCATTAGATAGAATGATGATTCATGGGGAAGGTTTAGGTATAATTTACATACAAGCATACTTATGCTCAAAATTCCATCATTTATAGATGCACTACAGAGTACAATAAATATTTCAATGACATTGATATTTTTCACCTAAGTCGGAATCAGTTTCTTAAGTCGGTTCGCACAAAATTAGAATCAGGTGTCATACAGGAAGATTAAAACACAAACATACAAACAACAACCATACACACACTCACACAGACTCACACGCGTACACACACACACCGCGCACGCACATCATATACATACAACGCGGCCGCGCGCACGCGCAGAATTAATTATTATAAAATATTGTAAATAAACTCATACACGTAATGTCTCATATACGAAATGTAAAACGCATTACTTCATAATTGGCACTATGTAATTATATTCATATGTTTTTAAAATATCATGATTGTGCTGTGAAGTTCTTATTAAATAAATAAAAAGCTTAAACAAGGGGTTCGAACAACACTATAAAATATATTTTACGCCTACAAAACAGGTGGTATAAAACATTATTATTATATTAATAGTTGTTTTAAAATAAATAATAATTAGAAGATTTTTTTTCTCATAGAAAGAAAATGAACAATATTCTACGTAATTTATGGGTAATTCTTTGTCTAAATATATGTTGATCTTTCTATAATGTTTACGGTTTAAAGGAAGCGCCTGATCCGAATACTGTTTACGAAGTGGCTGTTTGGTCGAGTGACCATTATGGAATCAGATTGCATAATATGGCGAGAATAGAATATATATTAGTGAAGATTCACTTGCCTTTTGGTCTTCTATGCGTTTCTTGTCTAGATTTGTTATGCAACTAGCAGTTTGTTCATTGAAATTACTCATATTTCCAAAATGGTTGGACCGATTTTCACGGGGTATTCACTGGTAGATAGCAGATCTCATAAAAAGTAATTTAGGTTTTTTATTCGCCTTCGGCTGCAGTGGAATATCCGTAATGCTTGAACTGATTTTCACGGAACTTTCACTGGCAAATAACTCACCTTATAAGAAGTGAATTAGACTATTTTATTTTGTTACTCAAGACTTCGTCCGCAATATCAGGTCTGTTATCTACCAGTAAATACCCCGTGAAAATCGGCCCAAAGTAATGCGGACGAAGCCGCGGACAAATAAAGTAGAATATGTCAACCGCTATAATTTCGGTTATCTGGCAGTAAAAAGTAAAATTCCCGTTAAAATAGGTCCAGTCGTTTTGGAAATTACCCAGGACAAACAAACAAACAGACAAAATATAATAATATAAAAATATAGGCAAAGTATAAAAAAAGTTTTTTTTGGTCATTTGTAGCCATATCCATTCATCAAAAAGTTGTTATTTTAATTGTACATACATAAACTTTATTTTTATAATACGTAATATAGAACATATAAAAAATTGGAAATAAAAGTAGTATAAACTTTTTCCATAGGAAAACAAAATAAACTTCGAAAATGTTTGTGATAGAAACTTACCACGTTACCATGGCAACGTATATAATACTAACGCTAACGAAATCTTTATTTGAACAATTTTGTTTTATGATTATGAAGACTAAGAAAATAATAATGATGGTTAAAATAATGTACGACATATTATATAGAAGATTTGGAGCTTATGCTTTTATTGTAACTTAGACATGGAATAAAATTGATTAAAGGATATATAAGAAATACCTATATTGACAACTTCAGAATTGGCAGTATGGATTAACTCCTTCGCCTGTCCTATTGAACGAATATTATTACTACTACTAACGAAATCTCTCAAAAGGAAAAAAGTGCCCGATTTTGAAACGTTCTTCATTGGTGCTCTGCTTCTATTGATCTTAGCGTGATGATATATAGCCTATAGCCTTCCTCGATAAATGAACTATCTAAAACCGAAAGACTTTCTCAAATCAGACTGGTAGTTCCTGAGATCATAGCGTTCAACCAAACAAACAAACAAACAAACTCTTCAGCTTTATATATTAGTATAGATAGATGTACACGTTACATGTTACTTTTAGAGGCGTGCGCGTTGTACTTACAATTGTCTTTAAAGAGTATTTCTATAATTGTACATAATCTCACAATTTTATAATTCTTTAATACGATTTAAAAAAAATGCGTGCGGGTACAGCTAGTTGTTTAATATAGTAGAAACTGAAGTCTATAGTACAGCAAATTTCTAAGGAAAACAACTGTGTTACTAAGGATTGTTTAGTTGTGTTATTTTATAAGAAATGTTCATGGTTTTGAAGTGGAAATGTGAGGAACTAAGTAAATGACTTTGAGTCTCTCACCATACAGCTTTAATTACAATTTTGCCGGTGAATGGTATTTTTTTCTTATAAAAGCTCTTAATGCTTAATCTGTTCTCGAGAGGTATAGTACATGTCGATAAACAAGCCCACCGAAGCCCTAGCAATGCGTTTGTATCCCGATACCATTACCCGGGCATCAGTACCCGAGCAGACGTCGTATCGTGATACGGATTTGAATGCATACTGTATGAGTAACGCGAGCGCACTTCTAACCAAATCTGCTTTAGTACTGAATATACTGAACCACAGCTTTCTAAATTTTACATATACTATGCAATATCTGTAAAATCTCAAGCACACCTTGCATCTGCAGTTCTGTGATTCTAGCCACAGATATTTCTATTTATACAAATAAAAGGTGCCATTAAATACGCAAGCACGTTGTTGGAAACGTGTTTGACAGATAGTATAATTTTGTCTGAAAAGAAATTCTTTCTTTTATTGAAAATATGATTGTTTACTTTCCAACGATACTTGTACATATAAAATAAAAAAGGTATTTTTTGTAAGCCTCATGGATTTCTTGCGAGCGCTTCTCGATGACAGAGATATTCTGACGTTAATTTCAATTGAATAAATGATCTTTTTATTTAATTTTGTATATTTTTTTTCTTAAAATAATTCGCTGTCTACCTAAATAATTGTGTCTAAATATGTTTCTCATAAAAATATAAATGATTTCTGACATAAACTTTAAGTATATGTAACACCAATTATTTGTTCGCGATATCATAGGCTGTATGTAGGTAGATATTCAAGCGAACGTGCAATCTTTTCAAAGTCAAATAGTTAAAGTTTTTTCTATGCGAACAAAATAGGCAAGAAGAGTTGCTTGTGATAAAAATATCTATGAATCCACCCACATTCATCTTGATGTTAAGTTAAAATGTGGCTGAAGGTAAGTGACTAACATATAGTTGGTGACTTATTTTTACCTTAGGGATGGTAATTAACTCACTTATTGAGCATTGGAAAATTCTTTATTACTATGCTTATCAATTTATTCTTTCACCGAAAGATAACGCTATTTATAGGAGTTGAAGCCACGTCGATAGATGCATCGTTCAATCATGTTACCTTTAATGTCACCATTGTTTCGAGCCATAATCTGTTCAAAACGCTAATGTAAGAATAAAATACTTTTTACTGTCATAAAAATTCTCAAATACGCTCAGAGCTATTGAGTTAACATGTATAACGTACAGATAATTCGTTAGCTAAAAGCTAATTAAATAATAACTATATAACATAATTTTTATTATTTAAACTAACAATAACTTTAGAATATTTTTTTAAGATTTGTCATATATCTGTTTAGATGAAGAACGAGCTCAGTTGTGTGCGAAAATAATGTACCAATTCTATTAAAGCATTCAAAAACGGTCAATTGAAGTCACTGTGACAGATTTTTACTGTCGCATCGCTATTATATGAGATAAGCTTTTCAGCGACACAGCGAGCGAGCTTTAAATAAACCGTTAGCAATTTAGCGCTGAATCGTTTATCACCAAGTTTAATGAACAGCGCTGAGTGACGACCATATCGAGCTGAACTGAACATCTGTCAGGCGGTTCCACCTTCCCGCTTTTCTGCTGGTACACCATGTTTTATAATAACGTTTGAATAGTATTTCTATCAATTGTGCTTTCCAGAATATTGAAAATAGGTATGTGTTTCATATTTCTAGTTTTGAATATCTGTATGATAAATATTTGTTACATTGTAGAACAGACGAATGAGGAATTTATAACAGACTAATCGTATCCTGCGAGTTTACTCGAGCTTAATTTGTACCACTAGTGACGTTAAGCGTGTTGTAACAAAAACGTCTCTTCTGCTTTATATGATTAGTTTATATAGATTTGACCTGTATAATTTTAATTATTCTAATATTGCAATACGTTGTAACATTTTTAAAATAGTCATATATTTGGCGACATATACAGGGAACTGTTACCGGCCACTTGTGTACCTTTTGTATAAACACACAAACATATAAACCAGCGCTGTATTCACGAATTTAGGCAGCAAAATTACAATGCAATCGCTGTGTGGTCTCACTAATAGCGACTCATTACGTAAATATTTACTTCATATTATATGTTATTCATCTCATACATTTTCTTAGCCTTCATATTTTCTGGTGCAAGTATCTATTAGGTATGTTTAAGTTTAAAGATGGCGCTTATTTAGTCTAAAATCATGATAATGTATTATATCAGGCAGAATTAATTGTTTTCTCATGAACGATGTTTATTTAATGAACTATTTATTTTTCTATAACTATCCAGTTGGCGGCACTGTAGCACATTAACTTATGTACCGTTGTACCAAATATCACGACAATTGGTATGCAAACAATGTTTTGCTATACTCAACTATGTATTACAACGATCTTCGATATGTAAACATGCAGAAACAAAGTGTTAAATACATATTACTCCTCTGTTTCTCAACAGATTTTCTTTTTTATTTAGTGGATATTGACGAGCTTTAGTGTCAATGAAATTTTGGAAATAGTTAATGTTCTTCATCGCATTAATTATATTTATTTACAAATTTACATACTTCACGCTCCTTACGTCTATATTCTAGAGTATGTATACAATACTGATACCTGAATACCGATTTTACCATCTGGTAAAAATACACATAATTATATCTCTGAAACACGTGAAGAAAAATCTATTATTGTAAAGTTTCGCACACTGAATAATATAAGTTGTATATGTAATGTATATGTAATAACTTTAGGATTTGTATTAATTGTTTTTTAATGCATTTAATTAATTTTAAAAGCGGTCTACCACGACTGTTAAGTTATTTACAAAATTTACTTTGGAGAACTTGAACAATTAATAATTCGATCCTGAAATTGAAAATAAAGGCTGGCACATTGAAATAAAATTGTTGTTGTATGAAAATGAAAGTTAAAATAGACATCAAAATATTAAAAAATAATTTGTACAATCACGCTCGTGAACAGTGAGACCCCGCCCGTACGTGGGAACTCGCTTTTTAACAGTTTTAATGGGGCGAGAGACCCACTATCGGGCCGTTAATCCACGATGAATGCCGTATTTCGGTGCCGGTGGGTTTTTTTCGCAGCCTTCCATGAGCCACGTGATATACCGACGTTATTATTGGATTTTTTTTGTTTAACTATTCACCTGGATTATTATACATGCACGAACTAGAAGCATGGTGAACAAATAAGTGAAGCGATATCATACTGAAAGCAAACTAATGCCCAAAACGCGCGGTACTTTGCGGATATCTATAATTAAATATTATAGTGGACGTTACTTTGCACTTCCATCTGGAATTGATTGGCTGACATCTCACTACAACAAAAAACGTTCGATTGTATTGTATATGCTCTAAGTGTACATTTCGCTCTTTCTATTACTATTTTAAGGTTTAACGTTTTCAGATACACCTGAAGCAAATAAAATTAAACATTTTGTTTAGTGCAGTGAGACGTGGAACCAGTCAAACAATTCTAGGCGGAAGTGCAAAGTGCAAAGTAGCGTACTATAATATTTCTTCATATACATTCATTCTACAATTTCACAATGATACGTTGATAATTATAACTGAATTAGACGTACTATTTTTTCAGATTTATTATACTAGTTCTAAAACTATTGACTGGACGTTGCGTTAAAAGAAATATATACGATGAAGTAATGATGGCTCAGTTATAGTGTCCTCGGACACCGCGTCGATAGACGTAGGTTCGAATCCCTGCAACAAGCTTGAGCTTCTAATGAAAGAGGATATCGTGTTGTAACCAAATCACAGGAGTTGCTCTTCTTCTAAACATGCCTGGTCAGCTACCACCTTCGAGTTGACAATCTGTCACCAAGCATTTAAAGACGAATTCCGACAGCTGTACTTCAGAGCCATTTCTCCTCTAGATTTAACATGTTAAAATTGTCAAATGCTAAAACATATAAAGTAATAAATATGTCATAAACAATTACCATCATTAGATTACAGCAAAAACAGCAAAACATTGTGTCGATCTGTTAAAATTTGTAGATTTAAGTAAAGAAAATTAATGCTAAATACTATTTAATAGTTTTCTGTTACCTAAAAATGACAATATATCTTGAAGAACTTCAAATAGTGCCGCTCAAACAGAAACTATATATAGTCTACCAAAGCTAAAGCCTACAGAAAAATTGTAAAGCTAAAAGATCCTATCAGACTTCGTAACTATATATAATAACCATAAACATTTAGTGGTACAACAAAATAATCCCAAGGAGGGTTGATGTCAGGCAGGCGGCCGATCGTAAAAATTAAGCCAAATCATATACAACAGCATGACAAACATGTTGTACCGACCCTACTTAGGATAAGGGTAAGAAGAAGAAGAATTAAAGAAACTTAATACATGTAATTCCTATATAGTTTCACTCGTTACCATGAAAGATGGCACACCAAAGTATTCATCGCAGGTTTACGCTATCTATTATAGCTATAGCTTGCTATTAGGTGACGCTACGTTAAATTTTATAGTTACCAAGTTTTATATTGAAATCTAACGCCAAGGAAATTTCAGGAGCTTGTTTCCTAATGTTTCATAATTTATAATTATTCCAATAAATATAAATTACATGGAGGCTTTATTTATTGCATGTAATTTAATTCGAATTTAATGTGAGTTGTAGTTAGCTTAAACTGTAAACTGACTATTTAATGAAGAATATAGATCAATTATTTAGAGCAGAAGATATATGGCGCGATTTTAAACTGATGAGAGACAGTTGTTGATGCCGTCGTTTGATAGTTCGCTTAAGAATAAGTAGTTAGTTAGCAGTGTTAGTACACACTAGAATTTATTTGTGAGAGGTTGCGGTTTGTATGTCAGAACACAGCGCCCTCGCTCGTTGAGGGCTGCGGCCTCGCTAACTGCCTTGTTTGGTTGTGTATTGTAGCCAAATATTAACGCGAACTTACTGTTTGTTATGTACAGTTCCGTTTGTCTGTCTAACGTAACTTTTAGTCAAATAAATAGATATGAATGAAGGCAAAATTGTAGACGATACTACAGTATTAAAAATAGCCGCGTGTGGGAAACATTATAAGAAAACCAACGCGTTATTTAATATCATTGAGAATCATTGTCACTATGACGTATATTTTATCCGCCTTGGTACAATAACTCTATAGTGTGTTTCACATAAACATAGGCTACTGATAACGAATCGCCATATTTAGTGTTTCTTATCTTTACTTAGCTTTATTTTTGGCAACCTAATTTCTATATTATTACTGCCATTGTCGATTTGGTAATAATATTACAAGTGTCCTGTGATAATTTCCATGTTTTGACAAGATGGCGGCTCCCTTGTTAGAACTTTCCATGGAGTTTCTCTGGCATCTCAGAATTCACACTCCGTGGTATTATTTTCCATTCACTTCACTTATGCACAATAACTAAAGTATATGACGTAAAATGCCACCAATATTACAAAACATAGATTCAAGTAACTTATTCATCATTCACAATGACTATTGTCACAAATATTTCCTCGTTTAAGGTTAACAGTGAGAAACCTGCAGGTTTATCCGGCTTCAATGTATGGGATATCGGCATACGCATTAAACCATTGTTTTAATAGTTGAAATGAATGTATAAATCCTACTGTCGCTTAATTATTATCATTTCGAGAGTACGAAGAACAACAACAGCGCTAACTAGTTAAGTAAAGTCTTTAAAATTCCGCAGGTTTAACTTCGACACCTGCCGCGGCCGTAAGTTTCTTCTAAGACGCTTAAATACTCAGTGCTATCGCGAATCTGCTTCTAAGGTGCCGCAGCGCTGCAACTTTGCGGAACAACACGTCCGTTGCGCCACCCACAGCCTCCACCAAGCGCAACCGATGTTGCGGTTCTACCGACCTTGTTTGCTTTATACCTACTCGCTTACTTAATAACTTATAATGTTCATGCAGGGTTGAAACAACAATTCAACTCTTATCTTTAACGATAATTAACTTATAACAGATTATGTAATTAATACATACTAATACATCTATAGTTTGTAATATATTGAATATAACATAATTTTCATTTACATGTTAAAATATTCATTCTTGTTATCATCTTAACAGAAACACCGATCATTGCTCGTGACGTCATAGCTTCCGAAACATTGTTTTGTAATTTACATCTTGGTATATTCATACCAAAGAAAAATAATATGTTTAAAATGGTGTGAAGCCAATCTAACGTGACAACAGGTGTCACTATTTTAGCGGCAATATTAAAAAAATATTATAATACACATATTTTTCTATGAAAATACAATTATTTTGTAGATATATTAAATTTATACCTATAAACTAAAAGTATTCTCAAAATACAGCTACATTCCTATTCAGGTAATTAATTTATTTATTTCTACAAGTTTGGAATACTATCCTACTTAGAGGAATATTGTCCATAATCAATCATATAAATTTCAAGATACGTAATTGTTGAATTCCTATGAACTAAATATGTCTGAATAATAACATTATTAAATGTATCCATAGAGATTAAGAGTTTAAGAGCATAAAGTTAACACGTCATAATTTATTTCCGAACAAAAGTCGCGATCACCGGTCTACATTAATAAAACGAATGTGGCTCCCCATTGGATCCGAGAGACTAGACCGCGTTGCTCGAACCTCTGCTACCGATGGTTCAAGATATAAGCATTTGCGAAGCTCTATAAGTATTGAAATAAAGAAATTAATAAATATTTATTGTCATAATGTGTACAGAAAAATGAAAAAAACTAGAGATGTGCCGATTATGACTTTGCCCGACTAGCCGATTAGTTGGTAGTAAAAAACCGACTAATCGGCCGAGCCTATCACTTTTCGGGGGTATCTGTGACACTTAGTTTACAACTGTTTCGCGCCTAAGTTGTAATCACGCTGCCTGCGAGACTGTCGGAACTTGTATTTACTTCGCTTTTTTTTTCGCTTTTTTACGGTTCAGAGCTTTGATTTTGTGCAAAAAAATTGTTGTATAAAGATAATGCTGTTACTATTCATTAAAGTGAAACAAAGATTTCAATTAAACATGTCAAAATTTTTTATGTGACTATCTTTTTTTGCTTTTATGAAGCGGTTAATGTTTAAGATTTTTTAACAATTTTTTTTTACTGTGCATAATGCAAACTTATTTCAATATGACTTATTTTGTAAATAAATAAAAATATAAATAATTATAAATGTTTATTCAAGATAAAAATATATTATGTTAATTAAATACTAATTTTATCTCATAAATGTCATAGATATGTTTTCTTTGCTTGTAAAGTAATTTTAGAAAGTGATTATCAAAGGAAAGGTTGCTTTGTTTTACATTTAATAATGTGTAAGACTAATTATTAAATAAAAATATTAATAAACAGTCAAGATTTTTATTGAATGTGCAGGAACGCCATTCTCATGTTTATGTGTTAGTCCTTTTCTGAACCTTTTTACTGCAACTCTCACTGCGCGTTATAAAATATATGAGATAATGTCAAATGGAGCGACTTCAGTTTTTGCATTATCATGAGCTACGAAATCTGTCATTGGTAATTTATATTGTGAGTGTATAATTATTAAATGTTTTCCTTAAAATGTAATTCCCTATACATACTTTTTACTGGGAATACATAAAAAGTAAGAAGCCGGATAGACGGCGCTTTTTGCCGACTAATCGTGGACTACGATAGTAGCTGAATAGTCGGCTTTATCGACTAGTCGTCACATCTCTAGAAAAAACCCTTAAATATAAATAATAAATCTTATAACACAGATACCTGGCATCAGCGTACTGCCATCCATAACATTAGTTTCAAAACCTCGCTGGTTATATATAATTATTCACTTGGCGCTCAAGTCTTGACATAAAAAACTTAAAATGTATATATATAAATGTTAAGAAACTACAATGAGTTTAACCGTGGTACTTAAAACAAAACAGATTACCAGCAGATCGTTACATAAAAATAACAGAAAATAAATTTAAGCTAAATAATTGTACTATAGTAAAACAAATAGTAACTGTAAGAAAAAAAATTATACCGACTTCAATTTCAAAAACCAATAAGACACTGAAAAGTGAAAAAGAAATCATCATCTTCTTACCCTTATCCCACCTAAGTAGGGTCGGCACAACATGTTTTCCTTTTCCACGCTCGCCTATCAGATGTCATCTCAGTCAACACACCTTTTACACACATATCATTTTTCACACAATCCATCCATCCTTTTTTCGGTCTTCCTCTACTCCTATATCCATCGACCGTCATACTCAAAGCTTTTCTAGTTACATGGTCTTCATCTCTCCTCATAACATGCCCATACCATGCTAACCTATTACTCCTTAACTTGTCTGTTACTGGTGCTATTTTCAAACTTCCTCTGACATATTCATTCCTAATCTTATCCATTCTAGTTACACCACACATCCACCTTGACATTCGCATCTCTGCCACATGTAGTTTTCTCTCATCCGTCTCTCTAGTCGCCCAGCACTCAGATGCGTACAACATTACTGGTCTTATAATAGTTTTATACACCTTCCCTTTGAGTTTCAAGGGCATTCGTGGGTCACAAGCGACACCAGACACCTTTCGCCATTTCATCCACCCTGCATTTATCCTATTCTTTGAAAATCAGTAGACTAAAAACTGAACATTTGTTTTGCGACTTCGGTGGTCCATCCAGCTTTTCTCCTATAGCTTTAAATGGTATAGCCTTACCAACCTGCTCTGATTTCCGGTATCTCGGTTCTCTGATCCAAAACGATGGTTGCATAGACAAGGACGTGAGGAATAGGATAAATGCAGGGTGGATGAAATGGCGAAAGGTGTCTGGTGTAGCTTGTGACCCACGAATGCCCTTGAAACTCAAAGGGAAGGTGTATAAAACTATTATAAGACCAGTAATGTTGTACGCATCTGAATGCTGGGCGACTAGAGAGACGGATGAGAGAAAAATACATGTGGCAGAGATGCGAATGTTAAGGTAGATGTGTGGTGTAACTAGAATGGATAAGATTAGGAATGAATATATCAGAGGAAGTTTGAAAATAGCACCAGTAACAGACAAGTTAAGGAGTAATAGGTTAGCATGGTATGGGCATGTTATGAGGAGAGATGAAGACCATGTAACTAGAAAAGCTTTGAGTATGACGGTCGATGGATATAAGAGTAGAGGAAGACCGAAAAAAGGATGGATGGATTGTGTGAAAAATGATATGTGTGTAAAAGGTGTGATGACTGAGATGGCACTATTACGCTATCGCGCCATTCATTTGGGATCGCTTCCTCTAGCAATATCTTATTAAAAAATAAAGTCAGCCACATCCACCCATCTACTTTTAAAAACTTCCATACTTCAACCGGTATGCCATCTGGCCCAACGGCTTTTCCGTTTTTCATACCATTCACAGCTTTTCTTACTTCATCCTCACTTATTTCTTGTACAACGCCTAAATTTGACGGTACGGTCCCTAACTCTCCGGTCCTGTCATTTTCTTCATTCATCAGTCTTTCAAAATATTTCTTCCAACGACTCTTTATGTCCTCATCATTCATCAAAACTTTTCCTCCATCGTCTTTTATACATTTAACGTGTGTAATATCTCTTGTATTATTTTCTCTTACTTTTGCTAATCGATACAAATATTTTTGTGTTTGTGAGCTCTCTAGTGATTGGTACAAATCATCTTGTACTTTAGCTCTAGCAATAGCAACTGCCCTTTTTGCATTTCTTCTACATTCTACATACATTATTCTCTTATTTTCTTTAATCGTACTATCTTGGTCTTCAATACATTTCCATTCATTGAAAGCAGTTTTTTTTTCTTTCAAAGCCTTTTGTACGTCTTCGTTCCACCACCAAGTATCCTTATCTATCTTTCCTCTTCCTTTCGTTACACCAAAAACATCCTTTGCTACGTTCCTTACACATGTTGCCATTTCATTCCAACATTCATTAACAGTTTTCGCTTCCATATTTTCCATTTCTATCATTTTATTAACAACTTTTGTTCTAAATTCTTTCACATACTCATCTTTCTCTATTAGATACCATAAAAGTGAAAAAGAAATAAATGATTAAATTAACCAAATTACATATAAAAAATATGAATATTCGCGCTACCTAATAATATATTTAAAATCGATGCCAACCGAAGTTCATATCATCTACATACAAAGTGTAGGTCCACTCTCGCATTTTGCTATGTATATTTGTATATAATATACTTTTCTAGCTGCTAGAATTTTGAAATTTCGGTTGGCACCGACTTCATATATATTATTGGGTAGCGCAAATATTTGAATACTTTTTGTAATTTAATTATTTATTTATTTTTCACTTTTCAGTGTCTTATTGGTTTTTGATATTGAAGTCGGTTTAATTTTATTTGGAAAAAAAATATTTTGCCATTTTTAATGTACATAAATATATTTCATACAGTTTCAATTGGTTGTAAAATAAGAAACGTTTGGTGATTTAGAAGCTTAATCTATGAATCCTTCCACAATGCTTGCACTCGTACTCTGATAGTAGATGCGGCGTTTTAGATAATGGGTATGTCACGTGAAGTGGACAACGAAAAAAGGTGAGGTTCTGAAATTCGTTCATACTCATCCTAATTGGACTTCTAGTTGATATGAAGGCGACTGCCTGTATATAAGTGGCCATCTATATACTTGTAAGTATCCTGTAATGTTTATAATATCAACGAGAGGTCAAATCAATAACGAAAAATATGAAATTGCTAACCGCCATACTACTATACCTTTCAAGTATATGACTCTGATTAAATTTGATATAGAAGTAACTTTCTGTTCTTTAGAAGTTCATAACTTGACAAACAAACATAATAGAAAAAAAAATGTGTATTCACATTCACACCTACTAGATCCAACTAATCCAATTAGATTGATTATGATTCAATTTCAGACCCTTAACTTTTTCATTATCCGCTTCACATGAATTGCCCCAACAGTCAAAACCCCAGATGTAAGTCCTCGTCAAAACGAGTCTTATGGACCAAAATAGCTGCTGTAAGCCGCTGATGAGTTCCATTTCATTTTCTTTATTTTCATGAATGATCAAAAAAGGATTGATTATATGATATTTTTATCGCAACTAAAGGTTACGTTTTTATTAAAATGTGCTCATGGGAAGTTCTTTTATTCATATAAATAAGCTCTTTCATCCTGTTATTTTCAACCCTTTAGGTTTGACCATTTTGTTAATTTGAAGAACACCATCCCCGAGTATCAGTAATTCAAATACAATTATTGAAATCGGTTTAAAGTAGACGAAAATACGTGGGCGAGAAATGGGTGAAATTCAAATAAACGGTTTTGAACCCCCTTAGGGCTTGAATATTCAAATCTATATGGGACTACCCCTGAGTATAGGCAATTCAAATGAAAAAAGAATCATTAAAATCGGTTCACAATTGACGAAGATATCGATTAACGTACATAAAAAAATACTTACAACCGAACATGGTAACCTCCTCCTTTTTCGAAGTCGGTTAAATAATATCTTAAGAAAATACAGTAGTAATTTTGTATCTTTTTTAATACGTTTACGTACTATTGTAACATTCAAATGGTATTATGAAATTAATAAACTAAGAAATATTATTACTTAAAAAGACTATCGAAAAGTCCGCGAATATATGTTTATATTTTTTAAAAATAATTGATAATAACTATTATATTTTAAAAATGATTAAGAAATAACGAGTTATTTTCGAAGTCGTATTCACCAATACAGTATTAATTCTTATACAATAAAGTGTGTTACTTAATTTGTGCATTTCATGTAAATCAAACCTACCCTTCACTACATATTATATTAATAAACATAACAGAACATATCACACATTTAAAATTACGTGTAACAGATTTAAAATCTCAAAATTGCTTGGAAAGCTATGATGTCACAATTATACTCTCGCGAAATCGAGGATAATCATTAGTCAATCTATAAAATATGGAATCAATCCCTCTCATCATGGGGTAGCATTTACATTTATCATGACATATATCAGAGCAGAGAATCGTTGGAGGTGGAAGCCAGACCTACATTTATATAAGAGCAGCAGCAGCAGTTAAGAGCGATTGGAAACGAAAACATATATCTAAACATATATATAGATAATTCAGTCATTGTCATTATCATATAAACTGTTGCAAGTTCTATGAATTATTATTAAATTTTTCGCGATGCTTCTCGAACACAATAATACATATTGCAATAAGATGTTACAATTGCAATATTATATTATCAGACTAGTGGGCCCGGCAGACGTTGTTCCGTCCTGATAATAAAAAAGACCTCGAATTACTCACACCTTCCTCATGAAACACTTTATCTACCTACTGGTGAAAACCGCATGAAAATCCGTTCAGTAGTTTTTGAGTTTATCGGAAACAGACAGACAGACAGATGACGTGGCCACAGGACTTTGTTTTATGGTATGTAATGATAATATTATATAATAGGTCTTTACCTATAAAATTGCCGTTCTGCAGTACTGGCCATTTCAAATTAAAATAATTTTTGTTTGGCTATGAATTCTAATTTCAAATTTATTTTATTTTAAAAACATGGAATTCTTTTTCCAAAGTAATCATTTGTTTATTGATTAGTGTTACATTTTCATCGCATCTCAATCTTTTTTGTTATCATGGATACGTTAAAAATTCGAGTAATTATGGAATATGAGTATCGTAGTGGCAGCAACGCGGCACAAGCGGCACGCAACATCAACGACGTTTACGGAGCTAACACTACAAACCAACGCACCACCTGTTATTGATTTGCTCGCTTCCGTTCTGGGAATTTCGACCTAAAAATGAACCTCGCGGTCGTCCGAAGACTTTGGTCGACAATGACGAATTAAAGGCGATTGTGGAAGCTGATGATACACAATCTACGGCTGAATTAGCAGCATCTTTCGACGTTAGCGTCAAAACAATATTGGTCCATTTGCGTCAAATTGGCAAGGTAAAAAAGCTTAACAAATGGGTGCCCCACGAACTCAATGATCGCCAGCGCGAAGTACGCGTCGAGACGTGCCTTGCACTGCTCAACAGACACACAAATGAAGGAATTTTGAACCGCATTGTTACCTGCGATGAAAAAATGGATTCTGTTTGATAACCGCGAGTGCTCAGCAAGTTGGTTGGATCCTGGTTCAGCGCCTTAACAATGCTCTAAACGAAAGTTTTCCTAGAAAAATGATGGTCATTTTTTGGTGGTATAGCGCCGGTGTGATTCATCACAGCTTCTTACCAAACAGGGTGAACATTACTGCAGATGTGTACTGTGAAGAACTGAACACAATGATGGAGAAGCTGGCACATCTCCAACCAGTATTGGTCAATCGCTCGTCTCGGCTGCTCCTGCACGACAACGCGCGACCTCATACTGCACAGTTGGAAGTTCTCCGTCATCCACCCTACTCACCAGACCTTGCGCCTACAGACTACTACTTTTTCCAGAATTTGCATAACTCCTTGGCGGGAAAAAAATTAAATACCCGAGAGGCAGTACAAAATGCCTTTGAAGAATTTGTTGCCTCCCGTCCAGCTGATTTCTTTAAGAAGGGCATCAATAAACTGCCACTGCATTGACAAAGATTCATTGATTGCATGGGAGATTACTTCAATTAATACAAATACTCAAAACGGCAATTACATAAGTAAAGACCTAATATTTATAACGTTTTCTATAGTATCGTCCAATAATTCGCTTATAGTGTGAGGGCGATCTTATAAAGGGAGATCTCACGAACGGTGGTACCACATTAATCATCCTTGGCTTGGTAGACAACACGGCAATTCAGCAAATTCGTGTCGATGGAAACGATCCCACGAACGGAGTGAGAATGTGTCGGGAATAGTGGACTGCCTTTAAGGCATATATATTCAATAGCAGATACCTAATAATAGACAGGAATTGTTAGTATCTGCCATTTACTACGGAACTAATAGTAATTTAACACGGGTCAGTAGCAGGTTATTGGTAAACATAAGATAATAGTACGCTCGCCTGATCAATAGCATAATTTATATTATTATTATTTTTTTATTGGTCCTATTTCATTTTGCCTCTCAACAAAAAATAGTTTTGGAGTAACGAACGACGGGTGAAGCCTATATGCATTCTCATCTAGCCTTCATCACACTAAATGTATCTGTTCATCATTTTTCTAAATCCTCTAAATATATCTCTTACAACTTGTGACACACAAAAAATGCCCGGACAGAATATTAAGTTTATATCGGAGCAAATGAGAGAAACAAACAGTAAACCAGATTGTGCATCCGTGCCTCAGATACATTATTCATAATGTACTAACAGCAATCAGTTGCTGAATCATAGACGCAACATAGTTATGTAATTAAATGCAATCTTATTTATTTCTGATAATTCTATTCGATGCAACAATATAACAATAATAATAATCTATACATATAAATAAAATTGTAGTGTCTGTTATTTGTCGCAACTAATTTTCGAAGCCATTGAAATAGTTTTAACAAAATTTTAACAGTTAATAGCAGTAATAATAGCATTTCACAAAGATAACTTAAAAGTAATGATTATGCTTAATGATTTTATTTTCCTATTATGTGGGATAATAATTTCTGAAAACATAATGGGGCAAGTTCAAAAAACATTATTGTAAAGAAATTTAAATCTGGTACTATATACCAAATCAAATGTACTATGTCAAATCAAATCAAAAATACTTTTTTCAGTTTAGGCCCTAACAAGGCGCTTATGAACGTCAAAAATTACCACAGGTTCGGAAAACAACCCAACCATAGAGAAGAACCGGCAAGAAACTCGATCTGGTACTTCTTTTTAACTCTTGTGTAGTCATAAGTGTAAGGGTCTTGAATTACTTTGCTGCTTATATTACATACAGTAATAACACTAAAACATTAGCATAAGAGCCTATTTGTAATTGTGAGATAAAAAAGCTCAGATTTTCCCTTGTGCCTGTTCAAAATAATTCTAAATTAAACAGTCGTTCTAGTTCAGTCAATACAATCTGTACAAACTATGAAATTAAATTTACCAGAATCAGCAAAGCCGGTGAAGTAAGTCAATATGGTGCAAAGTCGAGAAGCAACGCACTGCACGGCACTCCACGGAGCTAACAAACTGTACAAACTGTAGCTGGAGGGCGCGGCGCAGAAAGACCAGACGACATTACAGCGTTCTCGTCAACTATCCAAATAATAAACCCTAAAAAGTTACAGCTTCCATTGAAATTATTCAGGTATCTTCAGCTTTGGTTATGACTGATTCATCAAAATTATAAATACGATAGTTCCTAATTAAATCGTTCGTAACGTTTTTACAGAATAGAGAAAAAATGATGTCTCTTTATTTATGAAAGATTTACTTAATTAAATAATTTATTTTATTTATTTCTCAATTTATTTATTTATTATGACGTAATTTACAATAATTATAAATTACATTTTTGCATATTTTTATAAGAACTGTTTATACCGTAATATTTACAAATTATACATACCAATTGTTATTATAAACTTGCTGACCCGTGCAGTTTCGTTTGCACCAAATCGGTTTTTACAAGTTTCATTTGTAATTTTAAACGCAAATAGTCTTAAAAAACCTAAAACCTTCCAATTGTGAATCCCAACTATCCAGAGACTCACTCAAACATATACCCAGTTGGTATGTGAGAAATCTTTTAAAATCAAAATATACTTTATTTAATTTAGGCCCTGAGAAGGCGCTTATGAACATCAAAGCTGCCACCGGTTCGGAAAACAACCCAGTCATCGAGAAGAACCGGCAAGAAACTCAATTTGATTTGTCTTTTCATTTTATAAGGTCAGCTATTTGCCAGTGAAAATTTCGTGAAGATTGGTCGAACCGTTTTAGAGATAGCACTGCCGGCGAACCCGCGGTCAACAGCTAGTATAAACTGAAATTGCTTGAATTACTTTTTGTAAGATTAGACATATGTCAATGCAAGTTTCGTAAAGACGGGACTAACCGTTTTGGAGATAGTATTGTGGTCGAAGCCACGGTTAACAGCTAGTCTAAATTAAAATTACTTTTGCAGACATACATTAAATTATCAAGAATATATTGGGTAATACTGGGTACGATAAATGTCTTTAATGATTCGTGAGTCCTCATGTTGTAAATTGCTCGAACTGCTGGTTTTTGTAATAGGAATATGGTGTCCACCTCAGCTGCTGTCCCCCACAACAAGATAAGCCTAGAACCTGTTCGCAGCATTGCCTAAAGTGTCCAATGAAGATCAAAACTAACTTACATATATTGCCGATAAATGTCTTTCCAGTATCCCTTGTAACTTCATCACTTAACATACTGTAAAAATTAAACTTTATCGACATTAAATTTCCATTTTGTTTTAGTTGTTTGTTTTATAAGAATTTGTAAAGTATACGTGAAATCTGCATTCTATCTTAATTTTGTCAAATTTATTTTACTTTTACTACATATAAACCATCTTTTTCATTGAGATACTGAACTTGGGATAATACACCTTACTAACAGTGAAACTATTTTTAAAAACGGATCTGTAGTACCAAGCATTCCTCGAAAACAAAACTTTACCTCTCTTTATAATATTAGTATAAATACAACATAGTATGGGAACTGCAAACACCTCAAATAATTATTTAAATCGTAGATTCACAAACCTGAACCCAACTACTTTAAAGACTCAACAATATTTAGCAAACTAATTTTATCATATATCGAAATAACACACGTACTGATAGAACTCTAATTGAGATTCATCTTCTACGATGCAATGTAACTATTATCCAGGTTTATGTTTTAGGAAAAAAATCCTGCCACCTTTGTTTAGCAAACATTTTTTATACAATAAAATAAATGTAAAAACATATAAGTGACAGATTTGTTTACACATATTAATATGTGATTGATAATTGCGCATAGAAATGTCATATAGCCGTAGCTCAGTTATAACGTACTGGACTTTATATGGTTCGACGGAGCCGATGGTTCGAAACACGTTGATTTTTTTTTTTTGGTATTTTTTTTAAATAGCATAGGAATATATAGCTTAATTTTGTAGCTAATTTGTCTGCTATATATAGCACAAAGAAAATTTAACAAAATCCGTCAAGAATATCATGAACTACATTTTTTTATTTTCGTCCGTTATCCTGGAGAATCCCTTGCGTTTTATGAGATAAAAAGTATCCTAAATGTAATTTCGTAATATTTATCACTGTGCCAAGTTTCGTCAAAATCGGTTCAATACTTTCAGAGTGATGCGTGTTCACAGGGACAGACTGACAGACAGACAAAAATTTTAATAGGGTTATTTTTGGCTTCTATATCGACAACAAAGCCTACCACGATCAAAATTTTAAAAAAATATTTAATGTACAGATTTGGCCCTGTTACAGTTTTATTATAATATAGATAACTTAAAATAATAATAACTTTTTATTGGTTTCTAATGGAATAACCTTTAGAATTTCATACATAAGTTAACACAGTTAAATAAAACTAATTCATGTGCACATTTTTGTGTTAGTGACTGCTGTAATAAAAACTGTGTTGCAGCCAGTAACGCTCACCGCCGGTAACACTAAACTATTTCAATTATAGACATACGAGTACACAATAAAAATACCTATAGTAATCTATACTATAATAAAACTGTAACGTACCTTGTGTACTTAACTTGTAACGTAACTGTAACTTGATTATTCCAGATCATTCAGTGTTTAATTTATCATTATTTATTTTATAAATATAGGTATTTTATCGTTTAATTTACAATTTAACTCTATCAACTTGATATTTTTTAATGTAAACTATACTGACTGTATAGTAAACGTCTACAAAAAACGGAAAGGAACTTCGTTCCAACCGGAGGTCCATAGACCCCTCACCCTTTTTTTTACATTACCGCCAATATATGTAGTTTAGTTTTTATCTTAATTTAACCCGGTAGATGACTCGGTGATGCTACGGACTTCTTGGCTTATTTTAAAAGATTTCTCACCAACCATCTGGGTATATGTTTGAGTGAGTCTCTTGATAGTTTGAATTCACAATTAGAAACCGTAGATGTGGCTGGAATCGGGATTTAAGTTTATTAAAAAATTTCGCGTTAAAAAATACAATTGTAACCGATGATAACCGATTTGGTGCAGACGAAGTTGCACGGGTCAGCTAGTATAAGATAATGGAAAATAGTATTAAAAAACCAAATGAGTAAATGACTAAATGCTGCTGAGCAAACGTGAGTTACTATAAATTTTGAGTGTTAACAAGTAAACTAGCTAGGTAAAAGATCTTCTATCTTCTATCTTTCTTCGGTTTCTTCGTATGTAAGATCCAAAAGTCAATTTGAAATATTTTTTTACATCTTATTTCGATTAATGGATAAATATTGAGAGTTTTGTTAATTTTATTATATAGCATAGGGCTAAAATAATGATAATGGCGACCAGCCAGTTTTGTTCTTCTGGGCTGACTAGGATATACTTGATCATATGTACGCTTTGTGCAAATATAATTATGATCATAGATCATCTGAGCATGCTTCCTAAGGGTAACATGAATAATAAACAGTTTACGAACAGATTGTACTTTGCAATTTGTATAAAGGTCCTGAGTAGTCACAACTTTTAATAATGCTCTCTAAGCTCTTACAATTTAAATAAAATATGTTTTACAAGAACCACCCCAGATTGTGATGCAATATGTCAAAATAGATTGACCAAGGGCTAAATAAGCAGTTCGTAGCGTTGCAAAATCAACACTCGAGCGCGGGTTTTTAAAAACACAGATCAATTTTGTTACCCGTGAAATTACATTATTAATGTGGTCGTGCCAGGAAAGAATATATGGTACAGAGGTTTTTAACACTAAAGTACCTCTAAAATATATTAAAATTTACTGAGTTTTTTAGAAACATAAATTATAAATACTATCGCTTTTGTCTATGGTACATTGTGCAGGGCACAGAAACGGACACACATTTCATTCAGAAAAAAAGGACTATTCCCGAGGGATAGATCAAGTATAACATTGATGTGAGCAAAGCGACGGGTAAAAGCTTGTTAAGAATATAATGAGTTTGAAAAGTGGTGTCTTGTGTTTGATTATTATAAAATACAGTACATTATACCCGTATAAAGAAGTCACTAAATGTTATATTATAGTTTCTACATTTTCTAGACAGTTCAATTTGTTACAACTGGTCCAGGTTTAACAAAATTATCTATCCACAATTAAATGTGTTTGGAATGAGACCTTACCAGAACTTGAACTTGGTTTAGCAATAGTGAAAATAATTAGTTGTTTTTATTTTTTTTATATCATAGGATGCAAACGAACTGGTGCGTCACCTGATGTTAAGTGATCACAACACCAGGGGAGTCGCAAGTGCGTTGCCAGTCTGTGTTAGGGGGGAGGAAGGGAAGGGGAAAGTGGAAGGGGAGGGGAGGTGGGCCTCTGGCGCTCTCACTGACGGAACGAAACGCAACAATGCAAGCACTGTTACTTCACGTCGGTGTTTCTGTGGGTCGGGTGGTATTACTCCGGGCGAGCCGACCCATTCAAGCTGAAACCAGTAATAGCTTCAGCGGGCCTCTACCACCTACAAAATGTGAATACAATACAAGTGAATACAAAACTGTATATCATCCGAAGTGAAGAGAATGTCGCATGTCGGTCACGTCTCTGTCATGACAATTGCGTACGGTCGTTATACGCACTGTGTTAATAAAAAGCAGTGATATGAAGTTATTTTGGTAGACCACTACGTTTTGTTTTACTTTGTTGTTCTTAAATATTGTCTGTTAAGATTCTTCCTTAGGCTGTATAACACCTCAAAGGTATATAAATTTAAGTAACTGATAGCAACATGTGCATGAAAGTTGGAATATTGTAGCAATATATTATGAAAAGTGTTAATGGGGAAATAGAATGATAAACTGTGTTAGCGAACGGCGCAGAACCAGATTTCAGTCCTCGTATCAAACCGGTCTGAAAGCGGACGTCGTGTCCATCTTACTGTTTTTTACCACAGGTTATTATTATCATTTTAATTATAAGCAATTTTAACTTATTTTCAATAAATAGATTATTTTAATTCTATATCTATACTAATATATAAAGCTTATGAGATTTACAGATTTGAGGTTAACTGTCGGAATATAACAACACATCTGTGCAAAACTTTAACTTTAAATACTTGCTTCAAGATTGTCCCAGGTTTAGCACTAAGAGACTATAACACATATTGCCTTGTGATAATCTTCGTACATGTCCATTCGATATTTTGGGCTTAACGGAGAACGAGTTTGTAATCAAATCGTTCAATAATTTTGCTAAGCATGTGATCGCTAATCTATATCTATATCAGGACTAACAAATATTGGTGACTTTAATATTATGCTCAAGCAACACGTCAAGGGAGTGAATTGTATCAAATTGCGATCACTCCTCTCTCCTTTTTTATTGCCAATTTCAATTGATCTCTGTACGAAACAAACAAGTTTGAAAAAAAAAACTTTTCTAGTAGTGAAAGAATTTCAAAATCGGATCAGTAGGTAGTTTACCAGAGATTACCCCAAACACCAAAAATCACAAACTTTGCTTTATAAGGTAGGTTCAATTTTTATTTTTAGTTCTTCCAGATTAGGCCAATGAAATGCACAAAGACAACCACAACACTTACAGATACCATGCCTTAAATAAACATATATTTACATAATAATTACTGTTTGTTAAATTTAATTTTGTGAAAACTTATAAAAGTAGCCAGAGTATTGACAAATAGAAAAATACACAGCTTTGAGCGTTTATTAAAATCAAACGAACGCAGTATATTATTAAGTAAAATCTCATACAACACAATACTAAATTGAAGCAATTGAAAAAAATATGTTCTAGAGTGCCCTCATCCAACCCACATTCACATATTCAGTTGTCCCTGATTCTGAGCATTGCAACATCGACTGGAGAGCACACCTCTACAGATAGATCGTCAGACTACAAATAGTAGACGCAGCAAGTTTGTAATAGTCATAAACTTATAAAGCCATGGCATGGCAAGAATGTTATCCTGAATATGTATATCCGGAAGCATATGATTTGCCTTTAATTTTGTTTAATATATTCCAGTTTGAGATTCATGATGCAAACAAATCACTGTATGTATTTTTTTATGTATGTTAATCGATATTTTAGTCAATTGTGAACCGATTTTAATGATTCTGTTTTTATTTGAATTGGTACACTATGTAGTGATTAACTGTTACCTATGTATTCGTCCGTGTGAAATTGATCAAAAATATGTTACAACCGCGTGAGACGTGTGCCTTATTGACTCCAAGAATAAATATACATAATTGAAAGTCATATATTTGTATGTAATATGAATTATATCATCTTTTTGGTCAATTTGGCGGCCATATTGTTTTATTTACCACGTTTGCTTCTACATAACTCAGTTATTATAGCAACGTATAAGAATAACTTAAGTATATCGACAATACGGGCATATTATATCTATCTATAAAATAAAAGATTTAAGATATATTGTTCGATAATATATAGCTTATAATTTTCATTACTTTCTTGTATAGTGTTAGTGAGCACTGAGTTTGGTATATAGTAGGTTGAAGTTCCAGGTATGTTGCTGATGATAAATCCCATCGCATTCGATATACTATTAGTATTCATATATCTAATGTACACGTTACATGTTACAGTAGATGGCGTTCGTATCGTAGTTACAAATGTTTTTATTTTTTTTATTTTACATTTGTTTAATACATTTTTAAAAAGCGCGTGCGTAGCCGCGGGTAACAACTAGTAATTAATAAATTAATAGTATTATATTTGATTTAAAGATGAAATCGTTTTAAAACTTTTAAATCTGTTTATAAACGCGTCGTGTTTTACACCGAGTACGTGCACTTCAGGTGTTACGTCAAAGTTTTCATACAGATGTTCAGTTTGAACATTTCACCACTGAATTGGATATATCCCGGGAGTTGGGAAATGTTTCTACACTATTATATTACTTTGGAATATTTATGTATCTCATTATACATTTTTGTATTGATTTGTTTGATACCGAGATTAAGTGCCATTTTAGTTCTAATTGATCCTAAATAGTGCACTTCAGGTCATATGAAATGGATGCTTCTTTAAAATCAGTTCAGTAGTTTTTACCCGCACGCATCAAGTCGGCGATATTTAATGGCTCTCATAATTCACAAAGATGACTATAAGGTACATGTAAAAGGGTCAATTTAAATAGGGCGCATGTCTGAACGGGAGGTAACAACCAAACTTTTACACTTTATATCATGTTAGAATACTTTCAGTTTTTCGGTCCCTCACCTCGGTAAAGTTCGCGCCCATCTATAAAAATAAACTGGTTCGAGTCCCGTCCGCCAAGTTTCCCAAAAGTTGCGCCTACTTACCACAAACTGCTTAATATATAGGGTTGTCAACCATATAATACGTAATAAATACTAATCATGTACCTTTTTATATGAGTTTGGCATTTACCTCGATGGCAAAAAAAATATATTTGAGAAACATTGAAGACTGCTAAACGGTGAGGTAATACTGATATAATTCCTCAAACAATCCTAATTATGGTAATTCTTGTCAAAGCATCGCAACGTACAACTGAAACAAACAATGTGTACACAGTTATTTAATACATTTTGATATCAATTTTGCACCGTAATATTAAAGTGAGCATTAAACTAGCGAAATAAAATAAAATAAAAACTCAACTAATTATTCAATAATATGCTCATAATGTATATAAATCTAATTTTAATTTTATGATTGAAAATATTATTTTTAATGAAGCGTCATCTACATATATGTGTAGTAACTAATAATCTATAATCTATACTAATATTATAAAGAGGTAGAGTTTGTGATTTTGTGACGTTGTAAGGGGTAATCTCAGGAACTACTGGTCCGATTTGGAAAATTCTTTCAGTGTTATATAGCTCATTTACCAGGGAAGGTTATAGGCTATATATCATCACGCTAAAACCCATAGAAGCGGAGCAGTAATGGAGAATGTTGCAAAATCGGGGTATTTTTTTTCTTTTCAGAGCTTCCGCTGCGTTTTAGCGCAAAATAACCATTCCACGCTTACGTATTACCGCCCAACGAAGTGGGCACGGGTCGGCTAGTAATATTATAAAGAGGTAAAGTTTGTGGGTTTGTGACGTTGTAAGGGGTAATCTGAGGAACTACTGGTCCGATTTGAAAAATTGTTTCAGCGTTATATAGCTCATCTATCGGGGAAGGTTATAGGGTATGTTCATTACGCTAAGACCGATAGGAGCGGAACACCAATGAAGAATGTTTCAAAATCGTGGTGTATTTTTCTCTGGAGAGCTTCCGCTAGGTGTTAGCGTTAGCCCAAAGTAACTATTCTACGCGGACGAAGTCGCGGGCAGAGGCTAGTCTTCTATATATATAAAAATCAATTGCTGTTCGTTAGTCTCGCTAAAACTCGAGAACGGCTAAGCCGATTTAGCTGATTTTGGTTTTGAAATGTTTGTCGTAGTCCAGGGAGTGAGAAACGGTTAAACGGTGAGAAAATATGGAGAAATTGCGAGGAAGATAGTAAAAACAACAATTTCATTTTCCCATATAAACTGTTCTACCTACTTTTCTGTCAAACTTTTAACGTTCGTACCTTCCGTACGGTAGACTTCTTCTTCTATTTTATTTTTGCCAACCAATTCTCTACTAGACTAAAACTGCCATTGTCAAATGAGTAATAATATTACGAGTTTCTTGATACAATTTCAATGAACTAACAAGATGGCGGCCATCTTGTTAGAATTTTCCAGCGAGTTTTTGTGGCAAGTCAGAATAATCCATGCTCCTTGCTATTATTTCCCATCCACTTCACTTGTGCACAATAACCAAATTACGCAAAGAACCACCAACATTACGCAATATAGAGCCAAATAACACAAGTTTATGGATAAAATATAAAGACTACGACATGGCATTCCAAGATCCCGCCAAAAACTCCGTACGGTAGACATACTAGGTTCTCGAATTATCGCGTATTTAATATTTTATATTTCGATGGTTGTCATTGTTGGTTCGTTCATAAATTTTTATCATTGTATTGACATATTTTGATGGTTGTCATTATTTGGAAGGCAAATAAAAAAGTCTATTGTACCATTTCACACACACAAAATATCGGTTTTGTGGAATGAGTAAAAAATATATTTCTGATGATGTCAGTTGGTTGACGAGTGTTTATATTTCAGTCGTCTGTCAAATGTCAGACGAAATGTTATAAAGTTACCTAACATTCTGTCACCATTATACCGGTATTAAAATCTTCTATCAATTCTGTCACCATTATACCGTTATTAAAATCTTCTATCATCAGTTTGTCAGTGCGTGAGAAATTTATTTACTGTTATTGTTTGAAAATGCCAAATAAAATACGAGCTGACATAGGTCGTCGAAGTCAATCAAATGTGCGAACTACCTTACGTGCAATCCGCACTGATGACCAGCGAGAGACAAATACTGATAACATTCGTATTGGTATGGCAGAATTGCATTCTAAAGTGAATAATAATGAAGTAGACAGGCTTAGAATGGAACGAGTTCGGACACACCGAACACAACAACAGCGAGCACGACGCAATGAAATCGAGCGATACCTCAGAAGAAGTGCTCCTGTTAACTTGGAACGAGTAGCAATCTGGAAGTAGATTATTGTGCTGACAAATCAGTGATAATTGGAGGAGAAATGACACTCATTTGTCAATATTGTAAAGCGTGGCTCCGGTGACTCTGATAAGTACCAGAGTAGCAGTCATGTTTTTCTCCTGGCTTCCTTCAATCATATCCTGATAAAAAGAGTATTTTTAGCTCTTCGGGGGTTATATTTAAATCTGGAAATTCTCCATTTTGACCTCCAGTGTCTAATTTTTGGAGTGATGTATATTTGTGCTTGAATTAATTTTTCTGTATTTTAGCACTATAAATACGTTTTTCTCGGCTTAAGCATTGACCACATTTTACACAAAAATTGAAGCGATCTGCAGTTATTGTTTTACATTCAGCACAACGTAACAGATATTAACGGGGACATGTACTTCGGTTGTCCTGCCGCTCGATCTACTTTTTGCAAAACGGACTGTGCATAGCTATTTAATAATCTTAAAATTTTGTTTTTTTTTCAAATAACTATTAGAATACGTTACCTTTTCAAAGACATTTGACGTCATTTTTTTATGACATTTTGTGTTGTATAACGACCTATGAAAATAGCAATGCCTGACATTACCGATCAAAATTTTCAGCCATTTTAGCCGAGAGAGAGTTTTCATGTCGTTAAGATAGGTGATACGAAGTACACGGGATCATCTAGTCTTTTAATAAAAACTACACTTACAGTCTCAATATGACAACAAATTGTTTGAATCATAAAGACTTCTTAAGATTTTGTATGTTTTGCTCTCGATAACCTGTTACCTTAAAGCGTCATGTCTTGAGAATAAAAAAAAAACAAAAGTTAACTTCATCATTAGTATTTTCATCGTTTGTTAGAACGTTATCATTTATTTTTTATATGGTACCACCGCCGTCGGTGCGATCTGTTAGCAGATATTTCGTCAGTCATCTTTTTCTGTTAATTTCATACCATATTATGGTAATAAAAGTACATAAAAAACCATACACGAGATAATACCACAGTAGAGTATGAATGCGGCGACCCTAGAGCGCAGTGTGTGAGGAGGTAGCGCGCGCGGTCGCGACGCGTGACTCGACTAACGAACAAGCTAGCGCGAGGAGCGACTTTCCGCGCATTTGACTTACCTTCGCACATGTTCCTATTGTTTGTTTTATTTCGTAAACTTATCTCATATATTACCTGAAAATCAATTAACACAAACAATACCAAGTTTATGATGCATTTTAGTGGAATCGTGGACATACTTTGTAATATATTAACTATATGACAAAAACATTATAAACAAATAGACGAAGTAGAAGAGTTCAAATAATAAGAGTACAAATTATCATTTCTTATTTTGATAAGCCAGACACTACGTTACCTACGATAAGCGTATCCTGTTTGCGATGTTCTAGTTTTCATGGGTGCAAGATAGTTGTAAGTTAATCTTAAGATAAATTTACAAACGAATATACACGCTTCAAATATAAAATTGGACCAATTGTGAGCATTAAAAGAAATTCAGTATTAGCCATAGACTATATATGACCTATACGTTCGTTATATAAATGTATGTTGATTTTAAACTGGCTTGTGCTCGTGACTTCGTTCTCGTGAAAAAGGACTTCTTACTTTCTCATGGGAATTGCGTGTCTTATATGAATTAATTGTAATTTTTTCATTATTACTTACCTATCATGGAAAAGTGTAGTAAAAAAATATAGCCTAGACAATACTCTGAAATACTATCTACTTGTAAAAAATGTTCAAAATCGATTTCCTATTTCAGTGATTATATGGAACTACAACGGACATTTTAATTTTGTTTATATGATAATGCTCACAATTACGCTAACTTTCGTTTGTTGTAATCTAATGAAGTTCAAAAATAAAAGATATTTATGAAGGGTTTCGTAGATTTCAATGTTTTAAGAATTAACTTTAAGGCAGTACTAAGAAACTTCACAGACAAAGGCTATATAAACTATTATATGCCCAGTTTAATATCTTTAGAAAATTTGATAAACGTGTAGAAATTTAACGCTCAGATGAACACCGTTCCGTTTATATATAAAATAAACAGAGGAAGGTGAACGAAACGAAGCGAGAAAACTATTTTGTGACACCTCGATTGCTTCGACAGCCCCCCAATAAAGCCAATATCGAATCATAAAAGAACACCATTTATACGAGACCCGATTATCGGTACTGATTTAACAGAAGAACGTGTCATTTTTACTGGTTGGTAAAACCTCGAGAGGAGTCAAGGGAATCCGCGACCAATACGAACCAAGAGACGGGTTCGGTACCCCGCGATTGGATCCCGGGATGTAATGAGGCCGGGAATAAATACCATCGGTAATATTCGTATTGTAAATTACATCGTGAACGCTCAGGCGGCGCGGTAAACATGTTTGTCCCGCGAGGGTCCCGCAGGAGGGCGCCTTAATAGAACTCTCAAGATATTGCGCCTTTCCTGATTGTGTCTCAAATTAGTAGCGCAGGCGCTGGGGAATTCACCGTAGTGTTAAATGCAATCAGGTTTTTTATTTATCATAAGAGAATATTCTGCAAAAAGTGATTGAATGTGTCGACAAATTAATACGCGATAATTATTTTTATGTATAGTTATATCAATATTATTATATGGATCCGAGTGCAGGGCCACGCAAGAGAGGGATGAGAAAAGATTACATGTGGCAGAGATGCGAATGTTAAGATGGATGAGTGGTGTAACTACATTAGATAAGATTAAGAATGGATATGTCAAAGGAAGTTTGAAAATAGCACCAGTGACAGAGAAGTTGAGGAGTAATAGGTTAGCATAATATGCGTATATTATGAGAAACGATGAAAGTGATGTAACTAACTAGAAAAATCTTGAGTATGAAGATGGACGGATATAGAAATAAAAGAAAGACCTAAAAAGTTATGGAAAGATTGTGTGAATACTGAGATGTCATCTGACAGGGGAGAGTGGAAAAGGATAACATGTTGTGCTGACCCTACTTAGGTAGGATAAGGGTAAGAAGCATATTTTTTATGAATAAATTCAAATACAAATATACCTATAAATTGGATAAGTAAAGATTAGTAACAAACAAAACAAGAAGGAACACTTAATTCCTTTACCGTATCGTATGTGAGGTGAAAGTAAAACAAAAGGCGAACAAAGCAAAACATCCTACCTTAAGTTAAGATCTGCGGTCTTGTTTATTGCACCTGTGGGGGTTCGAGCAGGTTCGCGAACCCATCAGCACTCGCTAACACGATTGGGTAACGCATGAATCATATTATTATTATAAAATTTATTACATCTTTGTTTACGTCTTAATATTCTGTGATTAACAATTTATAAAACCTTAACGACCATGTGTAAATATGGGTATATTTTTCCCCTGAACAGTGAAATAATCTCATACTTTCCAGATTGTACGAGTGAATGTTGATGTGACGAATTTTTTATTGATTTTCCACTATTCAGTCTATTAAGAATCTCTGCCAACCTAGTTCTCTTTTGGTTAGTCGTTTTTTTTCTTTAATATTCAGTATCGAGACCTTAGTTAATGAAGAACTAGAAGTAGTCCAGAAGAGAGGACCGAGGCAAATAATAGTTGACAGGCGTTAACCGAGGTATTTACAAAAAAAAAATCGACCCGAAAAATACACTTTGTTTTTATACTATCAACACGATCTAGCCAGTGGAATGACCACAGACAACCACAAAATTGAGGTAACGAGCAGATGACAAGACAATTATGTATTTGGGGATCTTGCATTTGCAATTTTTTTACAATTTTGTTTACTGTCGAACCAACACTTACATGTTACTGAAAGAGAATAATTAAATGAAAGTGTGAGTTATCTTGACAATGGCGCCTTCCCTTAACATATAAAAACTTCAGTGGATGATAACGTGTAACGCAAAGTTAGCTTTGTCGCGAATACAGGCACATTTGCAAGCAGAGCTAACAATTAGGCCGGATGGGATTCATTCTTTCTTATAAAGGTTTTTAGGCTGTCGCCTTGCTGCTGCACGTCACAATGTGTGTTGTGGTTTTGAATATAATACAGAACAATATTTTGTGTGTTTCACAAAAAAATAAATAAACAAGAAAAATAATTAAATGTTAAATTAAATTTAAAAAAAATGCGTATTACCGTCGTGTATCATTTTTGTGTGTCTTCTGAAATACTAAATTGTTATTTGTATAAAGAAACCTGAAACTTATTTTATCCAAGCGAATATTGTGTCTATTAACAGTTGATATATAATTTTCTGTGATACAGTTTATCTTTTGATAAAATACTGTGCATATTCGCAGCAGCTTAGGCTTTGAGGCATCTCAAAAATATCCTTCAGAAATTTACATTGCACAATTCGGATGGGCGCGACGCACCGCAGGCACATAATGAGGAATAAGCAGATGTCTAGACGGTTCTCCCACGTGCAACCCACTCATAAGACGTTATCCAATATAAAAGATCTGTTTACTTGCAACGTATACAGACTTTCACCGGCAAATGTGCCTCTTTGTATTTCTATTTCAACATAGATATCGTTGTGATCTTCCATGGATTCTTTTATATTAAAACATATTCAAACAATTAGTCTTTTAAGTTTATGTTTTGCTAAATAGGTATAATTAAAACTGATGACAAGAGAAAATCAATAAACTGTATAAAAATGTATATATTTATCGTTCGGAGTGCCGATACATGTGAAAACCAGACTAATGTTAATAATTACAATTTACAAATTATTGAATTGAAATAAATTAGACTATAACTGATTTAAACGATTACAACGGTAGCAAACATGCATGCGGGTCGCCTGATATAAAGCGGTCACCACAGCCTATGGACGCTTGTAACATCAGACGTGTTACATGCGCGTTGCCGACTCTTAAATAACCTATTTATTTTCCCCTTGAAACACTCCATACTGTAGTCCCCAGGAAAAACTTCAGCAGGAAGCTCATTCCGCAACCGGATCGTTCGTGGAAGGAAATCCCTCTGGAACCAGACCGTCCGAGACCATTTCGGTTATAATGTGTGGGGATGAATTCCCTGCCGATGACGAGCAGTGCGATGGTGGAAAGCAGCTACAGGCATAATGTTAAACAATTCCTCGGAACACAACCCATTATACGAATGGTATAACACGCATAAAGAGGCGACGTCTCTCCGCAGACTTAGTGGTTCGATACCGTTTGTGAGCTTGGGATCGTCAACAATTCTCATAGCTCGTTTTTGCGCCGAGTCAAATGGTCCAAATCGTCTTTGCGCCGAGTCAAATGGTCCAAGCTGATATCCAGGTGCTCCCGCCCAGCGATGGCAATAGTACTCCGTATGGGGTCGAACTTGCGTTTTGTACAACAACAGTCTTTGCCCAGGGATGAAGTACCGTCTCGCCTTATTCGGAATACCGAGCTTTTTGGATGCCACCTTAACCTTGTCTTCCATGACTGCGAAACAGAACGTCACTAGAGATGTTGACACCAAGGATCCCAATACTTTCGGCGATGGTAAGCGATGTGTCCTGGAATTGTGGAGCCAGGGTGAATTAATTAATTATATTATTATTATTAATAATAATATAATTAATAAATAGTTAATTAGCAGTGAACGCGCAAACTTGTGTCGTTTTAGGGTTGAAACAAACTAGACTGTTCCGATCCCATTCGGATACTTTAGACAGTATGTTCTCGAACCTTAGACTTGCCTCATGTCTCAACACAAGTTGTTGTTCACGACTCCCTACCACAATAGATCGACAGCATATGCAGCAAAAATAATGTTTGAGACAATACGGAGCCTTGCGGGACGCCAGCATTTATGTCCATGCTTTCGGAGCAGCTACCATCCCGTACTGTTTTTATACATCTGCCGGATATAAAACTAGCAATACATCTGCACAAACCCTCCGGCAATCCGTAAGAAGGCAGCTTAGATAAAAGGCCCGATGCCAGACCCGGTCGAACACCTTCACTATGTCTAGGCTAACTGCCAAAGCCTCACCTTGACTCTCAATGGCTGAAGCCCATCGGTGTGTGAGATACACCAAAAGATTGCCAGTCCAGCGTCCGTGGCGAAATCCGTATTAACGATCGCTGATTAAATCGAATTCTTCTTCTTCGTCACAATGAAATGTGTACACTCATAATGGTTAAGTTAATTAAAGTTGATACTATAATTAATGTAGAAACTGTAATTCCCAATCTAAACATGGGGTAATTTAAAGAAAGATAATTATATATATTCTTCATTAAGTTAAAACTAATAAAGGAGACAATGAAGGTGGGTGCAGGTCACGGCTTCGGACGTGGACGAGCCCGCTGTATATCACTTTGGGCAATTTAAACGTCCACTCGGCTACACGAATTCAACAAAGTGTCAAACAAGCGACCAACTTTCGCACCTGAGCTCCTGCCCTCACACCGGCCGCGACCTTATGGACCAACTCATAAGCGGACAGCGGCGTTTAATAAGTCTTCTCAGTTAAATAAGTGCATAATAAGAATTTAACCTTTATTGAAACTACCCGAAACTTATATAAAAACTATTTTCATTGATAATTTATGATGTAATCTTATGCGACATTTCTGGTTCTCCATTTATTTTAAAGGAATTACAGATGACAGAAAGTATTTTATCTCTATGATTGTAATATTGTAAAGTATTAACATAAAGTATTTGTCTCTTATAGTGTTATTATTAATTTAAATCATTATTAATATCTATATATTGCTAAAGCTTCATACATGGTACACTTAAATTATTTTTCAATAATTGATTTATTTAAAACAAAATTATTTTACTATTATATTTGTCAACATTTCAATTAAGACTTGTTACATCGATTTATAAATTGTTAATGGATATTTAGAAATAATTTATTATATTATTTAAGGTAAGATTGGTAAGCTACACTACAATATACAATAGTATGTATAGTACAATAGTATGAGATAAATAATGTGTTATTATTTATTATCTTTGATTTGTGAATCACAGTTTAGCCGATTTCTGTGGTATTGATACTAATGCTTTATTATTAAAAAATGTTAATGTTTTTTAATACTTTTAACGGAAACATTGCATGTATGTAAATTTGAGAAATCACACACTTAAGTAGTTATTAAATTATTATTTATAGAAACAAGTTTATTTGACAAAATAAATTCACTAAACTCAATCATTAAATCTCTTAAAAATAATAATAAAGTAATAATGCCCGAATAATAATTGTGTTTAGAATGGACCCACCTAACCAGTTCTGCCTAATCTCCTATACTTTTCAAAATATTTGTAATAGATACACTTGTTAACAAGGTTCGCAAACTCTTACAGCTTAGACCAGAGTTGGACCGTTTAAAAACGCCTTAGCTTGTGCCATAGACAAAAAGTTTTGGCCGCGCGGGACCTTCGCATTACTCCGAGCTCGCAACAACATACTTTTAAGGCACAAATTAAGATTTAAATTATTCTAAACACTAATCTACTCGGGTTTTGATGTTAAAAGTATTATTACAGAGGTCTCAGAGATCAGTGTTTCGAATCCTGATCTACTTAGTTAGTAAGTTCAGTTTGGATAGCGTTTAAAAGATTAGTTTACCGCATGAAAATTGTTATATTTTTCATTTTGTAATCTCATTGTATTGCAGTCTAAAATTTGATGTTAAAATCATAGGTTGGTATGACACGACAATATTGCCCAACTAGTATAATACCCGATTTTTTAAATATTCTTTTTTGAATCTGTAGATTCTTGCTCTGCACCTTTTTTCTGCTTTTGTTTATTTTAATAATCATGTTAAAAATCGTTTCAAATGTGAGCAACTATTATTATTATTTTACTTAACTATTATACATCGGATTTTTAATTGAGATTATTGCCTTTATGGAGGCTTCTTTCTCATCTTTTAGACCCATTTTAAAATTATAATCCACAAAGTCCCGCGCCGAAGCATCCACGGCCCGATGGATGAACTGTGTCGATAGTCACGTCGGTATAGTAGACAAAGGTGTTGGTGTAAGACCCGTTACAGCTTTATAACGTCACAGTGACTCTTTTATTCGCTCGTGTTTCAGGAGGCGCTGCCGCGAGACTTGTGAGTTAACATGACAATCATGCTTGGCGATAATTTGCTTCGGTCACCATTGTTCTTGCAAGTACCGCAATATAAGAAGATGTGTGCAGCAAATTTTGAATGATGAGGTCCCAGATCGGCCACGAAAGCAACCAAGAAGGTCTCAAAGATGTTCTTTGTATCCTAGGTATAAAGATAGGAAGACATTGAATGGTTGCATAAAATGGGATATTCCAATATGTAAGGAACACGCAAATCTGATGTGCCAAAATCTCACTAGAATGGACAAAGTTAATTATTTCTATATTAATTATTGCTTAAAACAAATATTCCTATACAAATACACATGTCTTTTTTTTAGATTCAAGGAAAATTTGTTGCTTTTTAAAAGTACTTGATCAATTTAATTTTTCTTATGATTAAAGTTTATTTTTATATATGTCTGTTAAATTGTTTACTTTAATAGGTAATTAAACCAAATACCCTATCTAATGCCTAGTATTTTAATTATGCCCGTAATAGACCGATATTAACTGACGGGTAATTTTAACCCCAGATAGTATGGGTGAAAATCGCATTGGTCGAAAATGAATGAGAATTGTAAACCAGGTTCACATAAACTTAAAATAAATATTCTTCACTAAAACTACTATCATACCAGATAGCAATGAACTTTATAAAACGTACTCTACGCTCTCCCACAGCCCGTTTTATTGAACTTGAGAAGGCGGGAGAAGGTCAGGTCCAAATGGCTACGTATAGTTTACTTTGTTTTAATTTCATATTCGCTAAGTTACGAGAATGTATTTGTTTAACTCGGGTTAGTCGAGAGTGGCTGAGGGAAATAACATTTATGAGTGACACTAGGTAAGTGAAATTATATAATATACCTTATACTGACATTCATTAACGCAAGGTATTAAAATTGATGAGTAGTTTGAAACAAACAAAAAATATTTTAAAATGGAGTACGTTGAAGTACAGGTTGCGGTTATGCGGATGTCATAGCAACTGAAGTAAATGTCCAAAAGCTTTTATTTCAGGCAGCTTAATAAAACTCAACCTTACTACAAGACGTCTATTTCGGAAGATTCTTAAGAATAGTAACTTAAAACTATTTATGCTAAAATAATACATTGTATAGATCTATTGCACGCGGCATAGAATAAGCCCTACTACCACCATGTTACGGTTTCATTATGATTTTTATTTTTTATCAAAAGATCCGGCCCATTCATGTGCCATGCTAACCACTATACTAATTGCTCCGATTCCAAGAGTAGTAGCATAATGTTAGGTAAATCCTGAAATTTCCACAATAAATAGACTCGTCATTACCATATTATCCTGTAAGAGATCCACTGCAGAACCATAGTTATCTTCTCAAAGGCAGGAGTAGATATAATTACCACACCAACCAACGACGTATTGGCGATTTAAAACAATGAGAAATCCAAGTCTATATTATCCCACATGCGGTGGTACCACAAGGATATTTCTCAAGTTCAGTTTTCCTCATGATGTTTTCATTCACCGTCAGTCGATGTAGTCCGGTGAAGCTGTAAAGGCCTTGTAACGCTAATAGCGTAGTCAGTTCGAGAAAAAAAAACCGTCAGTCGATAGTGCTACCAATTGAAATTAGTAAATGTACGCGAATTCCGAATTATTGACCAATACAAGCTAGATTTCGTACTTTCGGACATTTAACTGTGAGTGTAACACAATATGGTCAAACTTAAATCGCATTTTCCCACAAAATTGGATTTTTGACATACTTCTTTTTTTACTAACGTGTACTTAAACATGCTTCTTCAATACTCCACATACTAAAATTTTCCCATAATAGTACCGATTGCTGCAGTAAACAAATAATAGTAATCGATTAGGTAATATTAGAAATAAATTGTCATTACCACAGATATTGGGTAAGAGAAAGTTTTGTTTTTTGTATCAATTAAATAGGACTATAAAATCCATAGGATTGATTGAACTGACAAGATCTCGAAATATAGAGGCGCATTTGAGCAAAAACTCCGTTCTCCTAGAACTATGTGGTTGAAGATGTCAATAATGTTATTTTAAAAGAACAGGCATACTGCATGATTAGATTTGAATTATCAAAAGCGGTCTTTGAATATTAAGAATCCTTATAAATTTGTGGCATACTATGCCACAGATTGGATCAACAGCTTACAATATAATAAATCGCTGACTCCTATATTCCTATGTCCACCGGCTATTTTACCGCCCCCCGCGCGGCAATCGATCGAACGAGCGGCGTCCGCGCACCCTCACTCGCCTACTCGCGGAGATATCTTACTGGAAGTTACACGTATCGCGCGCTCTAAATGTTGTCATCTTTATCTTACGCTACACTGTAATTTCTGTTAATATTTTTATAAAGATTAAAACTTGAATTGTTGGCACGTCATTATTTTAATGTGGGTTGTGTACAGCACGCGGCCCACAAATTCATAGGAAATAGAAATACTCGTATATGCAAGTACGTTACTTATTGCTTTTTATCCGAGCATGACAAGGCTTTATGGTAAGCAATTCCAAAACAACAATCGTTCACCAAGTGTTCTTGTCTATGCTGATCTGCAAACTTTTCCACAGTTATACATTGAATAATCCCAAAACTTAAAAAAATCAAGGAATCACTATTCTGGTAGCGATCCAGTTGGATATAAACCCTTACATCCCATTGATTCTTGTATACAATCAATCATTCCGGTATACGATACGCCTAAGTTTGCCTCTATAGCGGTTATTATACCTGATGTATAATGCTAACATGACAGACGGACATGAATACTGTATAAAAGAATTTGTGAGGCTTTGGTCAAGACAAGGGTGGTTGACCAGTCCCTGTTCTAAGTGCTATTTAAGCCATACAGTTAAACACTAATTTAAGGTGTTTAAAAATCTATATATTATGTGCATAGAAATAAGCAAAGATAAAACAGTTTTTACGTTAAATACATTTTTACCCTCTGTTTATCAATCGATTGTATTTGTTCATTTTTTAATTTAGCGTTATCAATAAAGAAATTGGAAATAGTTTATCTACATACCATCCATCCACGCTCTTTACGTCTACAATTTGCAATATTTTTACAATACTTGATACAGTTTTACTATTTATTTAAAAAAAGGTATATAGATAATAGTATAAAACAAAGTCCCCAACCGCGTCTGTCTGTCTGTCTGTTCGCGATAAACTCAAAAACTACCGAACGGATTGTAATGCGGTTTTCACCGGTGGATAGAGGGATTCACGAGGAACGTTTTAGTATACAATTTGTCAAGGATTTTTTCATAATCACGGCGGGAAAACGTCTGCCGGGCCTGCTAGTAGATAATAAACACAGAAAGAAAAAGCTTTGGACCACTTATTCTAATACTATAATCTAATTAGTTATAGGAAGTGACATATCACTCTTGACGTCCATGTTTGCTTAAGTCTTTATTTCAATATATAATACTTCGTAGCTCTGTGGACACGAATAATACAATTATAATCAATTTAAATTAGTAGGTGTATTTGTAAATTCGTGCAATTACTGGAAATCTGATTATAAATGTGATTACACACATGTATAACACATGTAAGAGAAATATTCAAACTGGTTGTTAATTGCTATTGATTTAGTGCTTAGTGAAATTTCATTAGCAGCGTCTGATTCCGTATAAATTTTATATCTACTGAAATTAATTCAAAAGGCCAAAGATTTGTATTAAAAATAACTATAGTTCAAGAGTTAAGATAAAAAAGGGGTCAAAAATCGAAAACCGAAATTAGGCACTACCCATACAATTTTTTTTATATAATATTTCAAAAGAAACTGTTCATCAACGAATTTTATAAAGTATTACATCAGAGAACGCAACTTCCGATTCAAGTATAAAAACCACAACCAAGGATTCTCATAAGGCGCTAAAAGAAATATAATTTCTATAACTAAATCTAAGCTCATTTGTTTGATACTTTAGAGAGATGACGCAATTTCTTTTTTATCAGATTTATTTAATTAATGCTTAAGCAAGTAGTTGACAGATGGAAATAAGCTTAAATAAGACATTCAAGGTATGAGGGCCCATGAGCTCTTCCAAATCAAACCTGGATGAGTTTACGTCAGGACAGAGTTGTAGCGTTATGGACTAAAATGATAAAAGTAAAAATAGCTTTTGAGAAAACATTGGCGATTTGTAGCCTCGAGGGTTCACGTCGCTTGTCACTGGCGCGGTGGAGTGAAATGAAATACTGAAGGTGCTCTATTGACTGCCCTTTTAATTCAAATATAATATATGTAATAACACACTGTGATACAAATATTTGTTCGTTATATACTCTAGCGTCTCTACGCGTCCCGGGCAGAGAGTGACAGTTCTCCTGGTAGCGCGTGGGTTTACATCTGAAGCCTTTGACTACGAGTCTTTTAGGTGCCTTATAGACGACAACGTTGCCGGTCTTATATCCTAAGACTTGTTGCGAACTGGATTGTTTTCCGAACCGGTGGTAGCTTTGACGTTCATAAGCGCCTTCTTAGGGCCTAAATTGGATAAAGGATATTTTGATTTTGAAATAAGTGGTAGTAAAATTAAGAAAGGCGGAACGCCACATTACTATACAGAATACATCTATTTAGTATTTATATCTATTAAAAGGATTGGCGACATTATTTTCATAGTTGGCTTATTATGGTGGTACAATATGGGAAAACAAATAGTTATATTTATACCACAAATAATAGCGGTTAAAAATGAATGGTATGTTTAGAAGAGGCCATATGATATTCGAATATTTAATATTGTACTCAGTTTACGTAGGTAAACAGTATACCTACATTCAAAGGATCATAGCAAGAAATTTCTCATGTTCCGCTTATAGGTAAAATTTATCCAAGACGTCAGTTGGTCAAATTGGTACGCTAGATTTCAGACTTATTTTGGGCGCCATCTATCGGTTATTGTTTGTATTATATATGACGGAGGAGGACCCTCAATAGTATTTTTAAAAAGCGTGACGTCAGCTGGGCCGACGTCACTAGTGTTATAATCATGGTGATTACTCATTTTTTACAGTGTAATGACGTCACACAGAGATCCGTACTGTCCGGCGGCTCGATAGTGAATGTCCCCTGTATTTTGGGCGCCATCTATCGGTTATTGTTTGTATTATATATTATATATTGTTAGTTCTTGTTCAAGTTAAATATTAATGTTGTCATCAAATATCATTTAATGCTACCTATTTCTCACTCTTCAAAAGTTTCAAATTTCAAATTCAACGTTCTTACCCTTATCCCACATAAGTACAAGGGTCGGTACAACATGTTTGTTATGTTGTGTTGTATGATTTGGCTTAATTTTTACGATCGGCCGCCTGCCTGAAAGATAAAGATAACTGAACTTATAAGCATGAAATTAGCGAAGCGATTATCTATATCTATACATATAATAAAAATGAAGTGTCTGTATGTAATATCAAAATAACACTGTTTTACTGATTGGGTGTGAAAGTATACAGGCAACTGATAATAAAAATGCAATTTTTAAAATTTTTGTTGCTCTGTCTGTTTGTTCCGGCTAATCTCCGAAACGGCTGGACCGATTGTGACGGAAATTTCACTGACAAATAGAAAAAATTACAACGGGTTACTTAGGCTACTTTAAATTAGACTAGCTATTAACCGCGGCTTCGTTTGCAATGCTATCTTCAAAACGGTTGGACCGATTTCCACGAGACTTTCACAGATAGCTGACCTTATTAAAAGTATTATAAGCAATTTTAGTTCATACTAGATGTTAACCGTGGCTTCGCCCGCAGTAATATCTTCAAAACGGTTTGACCGACCTTCACGAAACTTTCAGTTGCAAATAGCTGACCTTATAAAAAGTTATTCAAGCAATTTTTGTTTATACTAGCTGTTAACCGTGGCTTCGCCCGCAGTGCTATGTCCAAAACGGTTTGACCAATTGTCACGGGACTTTCACTGGCAGATAGCTGACCATATAGGAAGTAATTTAAGTTATTCTATTTTATACTAGCTATTACCTGCGACTTCGTCCGCATGAAATTTAGCAAAAATATGTTGTTCACTGTAAACATGTGCATAAGATGTGCGTTGTACTGGACTCCAATAATAAATATAATTGAAATTTATATATCTGTATCTACGTATGTAATTTGAATTATATTGTCTATTCGGTCATTTTGCTTTATTTGTCGCGCTACATAACTCAGCAACCATAGTAACGTGTAAGAATATTGCATCCAAGTCAACGAGCACCATTTTAGTTGTTGAATATTAAAAACTGCTTTGACAGATATAAAGTTTTATATCTTCATTTATATTTATGCCAGATTTCAAGACTTCAGCTCATTCATTGTATACAATTCAACATTATAATTATTAATAGTAATTATGAAGATAGAAGGGGTCTTTCTAAAAAGATAAGATAAAAAGACCATAAACGTATTACTTATTGACAATAAGGGCATATTATATCATCATAATAACATGTTTAAGTAATTGTTTCATTAGTTCCTTATACAGTGTAAGTGAGCACTGAGGTAGTTACATGGTGGGTTAAGGTTCCAAATATGTTGCTGATGATAAACCTCATTTGACACACTGTATGTAGTAGTATATGTAGTCTTATTTATATATCTAATATATACGTCACATGTCACTGTAGGTGGCGTGCGTGTCGTACTTACAATTGTTTTTAAAGAGCATTTCTATAATTGTACATGGTCTCACAATTTTTTATTACTTTAATACAATTTAAAAAAACGCGTGCGGAGCTGCGGGTACTGCTAGTTTCTACATTATAGTTCTAATTTTTATTTCTATTATTGTATACTATATATAATTTAGAATACAATTTTTATAAATTTACGAGTAGACTAAATTATAAGAGCTTGTTTTTAAACATACAGAAAGTCAACAAACATTCCGTAACAAGCCGGGATAAAGGATTAACCAGCGAAAAAAATACGGTGCACTAAATATCGTCTGATTAATTAAAACAGCAGACAGAAACGCGGGTACTAATTAGTTTTTGATGACATACAAATTCGATGAAAACTTTCCCATTGTTATCGGCACGAGTGTATATGTTTGAAACAAGTAAACAAACAAACAAACAAACAGGTAACTGTTGAGCAACGACTAAATTCACCTCGACGACACAATAAGAGTCAATAAAAGTGGGAAACATCGGGGCACGCGTCGCCTCCTTATTCTGTCTCATATTTTTATTATTAATTGGTTAATAACTAATATTATTACAGAGTTTTAATATTCGTACATCGTATCACTTTTATATTTTTGCAAAATGTTTGAGTGCGATATAATAATATTTCCTTACATAATGATATACTTATACAATTTCATAATCAGAAAAATATAATATTATCGTTGGGGTATATTCAAGGTCATCATCATCAGCCTGTAAGAGACCCACTGCAGGGCCATAAGCCTCTTCCGAAAGGAAGGTATGGGCGTAATCACCACGCCAGCCCACGACGTATTCCACGGTTCTATATTTTTCCCACATACAGTAGTACTACAAGAACATTTCTCAGGTTCAGGTTTCCTCCCGATGTTTTCCTTCACCGTCAGCCGATACTGTTACCAATTTAAATTAGTAAATGTACAAATTCGTTGGTCCATGCCGGGTTTCGAACCTGCGGACATCGAAATAATATTCCACCGGTCAAACCACTAGGCCACCACGACTTATTCAAGGTGAAGGGTCGGAACTGTTAGGATCTGTAGAGGTTATATTGACGTCAACATTTAGGATGAATTAAATACTAAGACCTCAGCTGGTAGCTAAAGGTGAGGCTAGTTACTGTATCTTTGTTGTTATAAACAAACAAGGTGATTTCAAGAATAATTGATGTGTTGCAGACAGATGATTGTACACCAATAAGCCGAAGTTCACAGCATGAAGTCACGTGCCAACTCTTATGAGGTAGAAAAGCAACAAGAAGAAATATTGCTTTCTTGTTTCTTCCTTTTATTACTAAACCATTTTGTTATCGTAAAATAATTGCTTTCTTTCCTTTTGTTAAGGTTTCAAGAATTTCCTTAATAATACGCACTGAAACGCGATCTATTCAAACTTAGACTATGATGCGTTTTGAACAGGTAGTCTTATTAGGAAGATATAGATAACAATAGGCTGAAACTATCAAATGTTCTGTATCCTTGTCCTATTTTGTATCCTATTTTCTTGATATTATTGTTTATAGAAATAGATATGCCTATTTTATTTAGAAAGTCAATGAATAAACTACGTTCTATTGGATGTTTAGTAAATTATTGTGATCATTTCTAACAATATGAATAATTTACACATTTAATTCTTTCAAAATACATAACGTATATGAGTTCGAAAAAGATAAAAGTCAAGTCGAAGTATTTATCGAATTTATTTATGGAGCTTAAAGATGTGTTGAAACGAAGAATATATGCATACGACTATCAGCCAGGTTCGGAATAAGGATGGCTGAAACAAAAAGCTTTGAAAACTTAGCTCATTAAAACACCTTTGCGAAGCCTGCTTGTTCCGTACACAAAACGAACAAAACTGTTTAACATGAAATTATATTGTCTTATATTAATACATAGTTAAAGACGTACCTAATGTACGTATATATAAATAAAAATGTATTCGCGAATGTATGTACCTACGCCCATTATATCAAAATGGCTGCACCTATTGCTAATCACTTTTTGTTGTCTTTGTAATAACAGAGTTTGTATAAAATGAAGTTTTTGAAAAAAACATAAGGAAAAATGAAAAAAATGTAGTTAAAATATTTCTGTATAAAAAGTGACTAAAAGAATAACACAGAAAACAGTTGGTATATTTTCATGAATATCAACAGATGATATATTTATATAATTCCATGTTCGTAGTGTAAAGGGATGATTTATTCTCATTTTCTTTGTTACTAATGAATATAATTCTTTAGGTACACGTATGTTTAGATACGAATGAGTTTGGAAGAAACAGTATGTATGTATTATATTATAGAAAGAAATAATAATTAATTTAACATTGACAAGTCTTTAAAACCTAATTAATACCGTACTGAAGATTCAATCGATATATGGTTTTACACGGTCCATAGAAGAATACTAGGGCTGCCAGTTCTTTGTTAAACCCTTTAATCAAACTATGCCATAGTTTAAAAATAATTCAATACTTAACAATTAGCGCAAAATGTTTAAGGATTCTGAGTATTTTTTTAAATGAAAATTATAACAATATTGAAGTCTCGATGGCTCATTAGTTCCACGTCCATCGATGTAGGATCATAAATCGCAACAATGAACGCCAGATTTAGGTGAAGAAAATAGAAATAAAGAATATAGTATGGTAGTAGGGTTTTTCCAAGCCCGCCTGCCAAGCTATAAACCTCCAGTTGAAATCTGTCGCCAAGCATCCTGTAGACGTGATCCAGCAGCTGCACTTGTAGTATGTAACGTTAGTTAAGATTGTGATTAAACCCTATACTTAACATATAAAAATAGCGTTTAAAATATTTAACCCTTATATAAACCGTAAGTGTTAAAACCCACAGGTTATCACCAAACCGTTGTCAACATGAGACAAATGAAATTTAATATTCAGGATTTTTGGTTGTAATACCAATTTCGGACTCCATGTTGTTCAACGTGAATTTATTACGTATTACAGAACAAATTTGAGATTACTTTGGAAATAATACAAGAATGAAATCATAAGATGGTGATACCATAAAGTGTTTTGATTTACCTGCCCGTTTATCGCTACCACCCTCAAATTGGGTATCTCTCAACAAAAAGATTTCAATATCATGTAAGATTGCATTAAAATAATAGCTATCTTAGACAAAACTGAATTTCACTAATAATGCTTATGTTTATTATTAAGAGATGGCACCATAGTACACATAGCACACACTTTCATATGATCACTGCGGCTGTTGGTCCGACATAATTCAATTAGCCGGGTATTCCCAAATGTTAATGGTCCTCTTTTAATCTTTTTAATCCTCTAGGTAATGTTAGCCAAAAACAAGGTGTCGGGTCGACAACATTTTCTTAATCGATAGTTTTAATAAGTTATATGCTAATTACGGTATATAATGCGATGTAAAAACTTTGAAAGTGTATAAACAGAGTTTTAATTAAAGCGTTACATGAGTTTGAAAAACGTTACTTTGTTATAATATTGCGAGGACAGTGCGGGACGGCGCAACGCGGTGGGCGCCATTATCGGCTAGCCGCAGGCGAGAGACATTAATCATTAACTCCAAAGCAAAGAAACAACTCTGTAACGTAGTTTAATTGGCTTTGTGGGCTAACTACTAACTACGTTTAAAAACTACGTAATTATTTGCAACATTTATATATTCGATTTAGTTAGTATAGTTTGTATAAAATGAAATAAATAATTAACCTAAACATGTCGTTAAATTTCAAAATTAGCTAAATCCAATTTTAATCGTTCATATATAGTTTACTAATTTAAGATTGTCAGTTTTAAAATTTTACAAAATTTGAATATCTTGAAAAATAATGTAAAATATTAAGAACCGCTAAAATTGGATTTAGCTCATTTTGAAATGTAACGACTCAAATATGTACGCCCTTATCATTTAAAGTATAATAAAGTTATTTTGTGCTTATATCATTTTTTATTAGCACTACAATTAAATTGTTATTGTTGTAATTAAATGAAAAATATTTATTAATGTATATTTTTGAATAGTCTTGTTTTTAATTATATAATAGGTATTTACCTATGAAATTGCCGTTCTGCAATACTGCCCATTTCAAATTAAAATAATTTTTGTTTGGCTACAATCGCCTTTAATTCGTCATTGTCGACCAAAGTCTTCGGACGACCGCGAGGTTCATTTTTCAGGTCGAAATTTCCAGAACGGAAGCGAGCAAACCAATAACAGGTGGTGCGTTGGTTTGTAGTGTTAGTTCCGTAAACGTCGTTAATGTTGCGTGCCGCTTGTGCCGCGTAGCTGCCACGACGGTACTCATATTC
>MU158938.1:398912-416360 GCA_015888305.1 Antheraea pernyi
TACAAAATGCCTTTGAAGAATTTGTTGCCTTCCGTCCAGCTGATTTCTTTAAGAAGGGCATCAATAAACTACCACTGCGTTGGCAAAGATGCATTGATTGCATGGGTGATTACTTCGATTAATACAAACAAAAAATACATGAAAAAAATTCGTTTAAATTTTTTCATACAAAACGGCAATTTCAAAGGTAAAGACCTAAGACGATTAAGGGAGTGCGAGATAGTACTGGTTGACCCCTTATAAATTTCTCACCGTGATACTGTACCATCTGTCTGAGTCCTTCTCCGGTCGTAACGGTCCCGTTCCACTGGGTCCAGGAGAACAAGGACGAGTATGTGCACCTGTGTCTTGCGCGTACACTTGTGCACCTTATAAACTTTTCTGGGGTACAAAAAGGGGCGTACGGTACCAAGAAAACACACACTACTTATTATAAAATTACCACAATGAAATTATTTACTTTGCAATTAAATGGACGTAAGTAAATTAGTGTCTGATTAGACGTAAGAGTGGTCACCATAGCCGAAGTCGGTCGGAACAAACATCATCATGTTATATACACCACAATATATTATTTTATTTGTAGTGTTAGCGACCCCGACGGTATACGGTGTCGCTTTCATTTGTGTTGTCAGCAACACCGAGGGAGTTTAAATGCTGATAGTGTTTTTATTTAAAAATCCATTATATTGATAAAAAATAATGAGGCAACACAGTTCTTTTATTACACTTTATAACTTTTTTATTACAACATAAAGTTTACTTTGCACATATTTCTCCTGCGACTGGTACTAGTAACTGTATTAAAGAAAACGAAACAATCGATTATATTTGCGAATTTATAACTTTAAACTCCTGTGACCTCAGTAATTGGCAACTCACCGAGAAACAGCAAGTATCTAACCAGTGGCAAACCAGTGGCAGTGGCTCATATATTTAATTATTTTTTCATTGTACATAAGTGTACAATAACAGGAATTGATATTAAAGAGCATTCCCTAATTAGTTTATTTAGTTAGTATGTTTTCTCCTTGAAATTTTCTTAGAAATAATAACAACAACTTTTATTTGCGCGCGTTTACGTAATATTAGCTTCATCAGAATCATCTAAATACGTTTCGACAGTTATTTGATGAATTTACAGTATTTTGTGTTCGGTGAAAACTGATAACGACGACAATCTTTCTAGTAAAGAGTGACATCCAATTTCCAGTTTGTATCGGATCATCATCATGACCTGGTCATCTTACGTTATTGTAGAATTGTTTTTTGTTACTACATTATAGTAAATTGTATATAAAGATGTATATTTAATTAAATATATTTTCCCTAAATCATTTTTATAATTTATTTACGCCTAAACAGGATGTAACATATTAATATCGCGGCATTTGAATGCGATATCTGGAAACTCGATCGGCCTAGGTAAGCGTCAGATAACAACTAAGTGCGTTTTGTATGTTTCATTAAACAATTTCTCTCTTTCATTAATGCAGATCCCATTTTAAAAGTGCTAGTGTATTGTGAAATATAAATTGAAATAGAAAAAGAATTTAAAAGTGATCATTAAAGTTATTCAAATAATGTTTTTAATATTTATTTACGTTTGTTTATATTATATTTGGTTAAATTAAAAAAAAACTTTATAATCACTAAGTGTAATATTTTATTGTAAATTTATTCAATTCGAAAATCTATTTCCGAAAAACCTGAATTTAAAGTACGATCATTCCTCTTTCATTAATGCAGATCCCATTTTAAAAGTGTTAGTGTATTGTGAAATATAAATTGAAATAGATAAAGAATTAAAAAGTGATCATTAAAGTTATTAAAATATTGTTTTTAATAGAAGTTAGAAGTGCAACTAGGCTGAATATGAAGAAATTCAAAAACCTTACATTTTTGTGGTTTTCCGCTTCAAATGAAATACCCTTGCTGGAAGGTGTATGAAAAACAACTAAGAACTATCACAAAAAAAATTATGATCATCGTTCTCATAAATTTTGATGTATCAAATATATGTGTAAACTGTAAAATGTGTATAATAAAACATGGCGGAGAAAAAAAGAATAAAACGCGTCAGTTTAGGGGAGTGTTAAATGTCTATAAAATTAATTTGAACCGCATTGCATCCCTTGCTCTCGCTTTTCGCCCTTGGGGTATTTTGAGATTACTACTCACCCTCGTTGTGCGGTTAATGAACCATTATTCAAATTGGGATTATCTATTTTTAAGGTTTATTCTAGCTGTTGATATTGCATACCATGTTATATTTCGAAAGATTTCGGGAGTCTAGAATGACTGAAAATGAAAATAAATTACTATTATTTTCAGTGCAAACTAATTCTACTTATTGTTATACTATACTTATTTATTACGTACCTATACCGTAATGTCATAAAGTGATATTAAATTTAACAGCAGTGACAATCAATGTTAATAGCTATTCAAGTGATTTTATACGCTTACTTGTATAAAAGATTTGAAGTTTTGTAACTGGAAATGAAAGAAAACATCCTGTTTTATTAAGACAGCAGAGAGCCACGTACTTGGCAGTAAAAAGCATCCATAACTGTAATATGAAAAATTTTAAAATATAACTATGAAGCACAATTTTTTTTCTATAGAATTGCACTAAGCTGAACAGACTTAAAAATGTAAAAAAAATCTTATATTATTCTGTTACACTGCATATATCGCTCACAATCAGTTATTGTCGAATGTTTTAAGTGTAGAAAGGTGATTATTTTACACTTTATTATAATATATAGAGTACAAAGTCACGGGCTTCAGCTAGAACACACTAAAGCTCATCAATAAAGCTATAAAATAATGAAATATTGATTGTATAAAGTATAAAGAAAGGAACGGGGAGGCGGGATGACGTCAAACGCAATTAACTTTTCGAGAGCCCGTAGCTGTGCACTCACATTATAAAATATTCGTTTAGCAGATTGATAGAGAGGCAGGACTCGCGGGGGTTCTGCCTTCTAATCTGATATTTCTCACACTCTCAGATTAAATTGACACGCTTACACATCGTATTTATTGTAAAGGCTGAAGTATTAAACATACAATTATTTGAAGTTTCTTTAGCTTATTACCATTGCTTATATTTAAAAAAAATTACAGCTATTAATATATACAAATACTATCGGGCCCAGCAGACGTTATCCTGGGGTGAAAATAATAAAAAATCTTGGAATCAGATTTCAGCGTCATCTACTGGGTCCACTTGTGAATCAAAACCATTCTTGAATCAATCTAAACACACAGAATATCATATACGTGCGTACAGAAGAAGAAGCGTTATACCTAAAAGAAATAATACTAAATGCAATAGGTAACATGAGAAAAAAAATTAACATATAAAGTAGTTATTATTGTTATTAGTCTGTCGCTTTATTTAAACTAATATTTGAAAGCTCAAGAGTTTGTTTGTTTTATTTTTATTTGTATGTAGCCGATGGAATTACTAGTCAGATTTGAAAAATCGTTTTGGTTTTTATATCCTCTATATTGAGGAAGGCTTTCTATCATTATACTACGACTTTTAGGAGTGTAGTAATTATTAATAAAGCAGAAGGCATACAAATTGAAAACGGAATAAAACTGTGGGCAAGCCGTGTGATACGGCGTGAGGTGCGGGAGCCGAGGGTAGGTTACGACGAGAAAGCTTACTTAATAACTGGGTTGAATTTTTAATTTTACATTTGATAGTACTTGATAATAAATCAATTTGTTATGTGAATCTACTATTATTAATTTTACCTTCAAAATCGTATACCACCGTCGTGGGAACTAAAAATATGTTTATTTATATTACAAAACATAACGAGAGATTTTTAAACTAAAAAAAAAATAATAGTAGTATGATACGCATTAGCAAAGGAAGAGAATATAAAAAAAATGAAATGAAAAATAATTTATGGGCAATCTGAGATCGGGAAGTGAAAGTAGGGGGAGGGGGCGTGTATGCTTAAGGGTAAAAAACGGTTTACCTCGATTTCCGGCAAAACTACAAGTACTATGGAAAAAAGTTAATTGGCAAAGTTATGGGTAATAAAAAGATTTACAATTTTTGTATTAACACTTTCTTCACATAACCTCAAAATTTTTTTTTTATCTTTCACAATTTTTTTTTTTTTACGAAATTATTATTATTATAATTATTAAGGTTTTTAGCCTTGGTCTGTAAAGGCCCCTAGCAGTAACGTATCACCACTCCGTTTTATGTCAACATAAAGGTTCTAACCATATGCCCTAGATCTATTTATTAAAACAACAAAAAAAAAAAGCGATGATGTTTTACTTGATAGCGTGTCGGACACCGTGTCGATGGACATAGGTTTGAATCCTAGCAAGTGAGTCGGAGCGCGCGCTGAAGTAAAATCGTGATGAAATCATAGCATGGTGGTAAGGCATTTTCTAAATCCGCCTGACTAGCCACCACCTTCAGGTATTGAAAATCTGCCGCCAAGCACCGTTCCGGCAGCTGCACTTGATAACCAGTCCTCTCTAGGCTTAGCGTGTTTATTATCTTAGACAACATCGTTATTTAACATCAGATGCGATTGTAGTGAAACGCTAAAATCCCATATAGTATAAAAAAATAAATAAGAACGTATTTAATTACCAATGTAAAATAATTTTTCTTTGAGTTCGCATATGTTTTAGTATTCAGATACGTCGATAGCAACATGTCAACAGTTATCGGATATCTATAGTATAAAGTTTATAAGTTACGTTGCAAAGCTTATATGGATAATGAAGTTGAAAGCGAAGCTCTGCCGAGCACAGAGAGAAGGCAGTCAACTGACAGACGCGGATCGTGGATTAACCGTTAGTTATTAAATAAGTTGGTAGTGATGCGGCTTCCGGCGCTCAGCGGAACTCGCATTCACTATTACTACCTGTCTATCAGATGGAATCTTCGAATGACTTCGTTTCTGGAATTACAAGGAATCTCTTGTTTGCTTTTTTAGAAGGTACATGTTATGAAGATGCACAAGAGAGTGAAAGACTGGCATCGAAGCTATTTAGCTAATAACATTATATAACATTAACTGATTTTATTTAAATTGTTGTTTTTATACTTTAGAGGTTTAAACGTTTATCCACAATTTTATCGAATGTTGAATGACGACGTGCTCTAAAATGGTAAACAAGCTGAACATAGCGGCGACTGCCTCTCAAGTTTTTTTTATTTTTTATAGTAGTGCGACAAAATGACTGCACTGTGCTTGATGGTCTAATCTAATCACAGTATAATCTAAAAACAACGGCGACCACCGAGTGACACATTAGCTATCGCCAGTCACCGCTGTCATGCCGGCCTGCGAAAAGCTGGATATGCACAGGCTGATCCCGAAACGCGACCCGCAGAAGCGAATCACTATGACGGGCTTTTTCGCCATATAGTAGGTTTTTGTCTATGCAGTTTTCATAAGTAGTAAGTGCGAATGTTACTTTGTTTATTTGTTACGCATACATGAATTAAGAAACGCAACCGATAATCATGAAATTTCACATCAACTTTGTCAATCACAAAAAAAGACATATCGTAACTTTTAACCAGCTAAAACTGATCCTGAGAGGTAAATCAAATGTAACATAAATGCGAGCGAAGCCGCCGGCAAAGGCTGGTGTTATAGTAAAGAGATGAAGCTACAGGCTCACTACAGCAAGCAATAGCAGACCCGCGTCAAATGATATTTAATATTCATTTATTACTTGTAACATCTGAGCAGTAAATCTTGAGAGCTTACCGTAATTTACTGTCTCCGTTCATTGTTTTAATTGAGTACTCTCTCTCGTGGATAATTATACGGCGACGTTCATGCTCCCACTCCCTGATGAGGGTAACTTTACTTCTTTTTACTATTTTATATACCCCAGTAGAAATAAAATTGCTACTATATTTTAGAGATGAGACAGAATTATTTGGCCGGATATTAGATATTAAATGTTCTATCTATTATATTAAATGTGCAATTCATCAATCGGATAGCCGGATATTCGATACTTAATATACTCAATTTATTATTGCGTGACGACGGATAATTTTAGTAATATATAAGAGAAGATTTTTGTTTAAATATTTTTTTTAATAAGTAAATATCTGTGATATATCTGGTATCCGGATAACATCGGACTGGATATCTGACCAGTTATCTAATAATAGAAAATATGTAATTAGACCGGTAACGTATAATTGTCAGATTTATATATCATTTATTTTTTAAAACTATTATTTAGCAGTAGAAACCGTTCGCAACCTCATCTGTGGTTGTATATTCATAAGTGAGTTGCTAATAGGTTTATCTTGCATAGTCGCACTAAGCTGCTTTTCCCACATCTCCACGGCAAAAAACATACGTCCCTCAGCTTATAAAAATTGTGATTTATTTAAACTGTAATAATATAACGAAAATATCGTGTGTTTTTCAATAAAAAAACAATAGTAATAAATGTTCTGTAAATATTTTTCGACTTTAAATACAGTTGTACACATAACAACTATCGTGAGGAACGGTTGAACAGTACATAAGTTCATGTGCTGCCGCGCCATATAATGGTGAGTGAGAATTAAACTGTTAACATAAAAACTTCCGTGTGTTAAGTATGGCGATGGTTCATCGGAAATGTTGTTTATTAATATCTTACATACATCAATGAATTATGTATATATAATAGATTCACAAGATTAATAACGTCTCCCAAGAACTAGGACTAATTATTAGCGACCTACTATATATTTCTTGATAATAGCTTAAGAACTGATGTTCGCTAATTTTTAAGAACGAAAAGAAGTTGAAACTGTACTGAAATCAAATATCTGTATCTAAAATCGCTTCATTAAACAGACACGTCTTAAGGTGGTCCTTTACGATCTTAGAGAGAGATATATAAACACGTGTCTGTTTCTTTTTACCACCTAGCCATTTAAATATAAAAACTACAATCTCAGAGATGTTTTAAAATGTATATTCTAAAATATAAATAAATAAATGTTCTAGAATATTATTATAAAAGAACAAGGAAAGGAAAAATTTGTTTACTATTTTCAATTTATTCTTTCCAATTAATGTTTTAGACTGATCGTTCATGGTCATGGTAAGTTAAGTTTTCTCATATATAGCTTTATTCCAGGAAATATAGGATATCATGTTCTTGTCTAATATTAAAAGTATATTTTGAGATCTTCTACGATAGATAAATAAAATGTTACATTGTAAAATTATGTAATTATGTAAAATAAAATGTTACAGTTTATCTACTAGATTAAAATAGGTATTACATTAGATATTTTATATACTAGCTTACCCGTGCCCACTTCGTAGGGCGGTAAACGTTTTTACTTTATCAAGGTCTAGAACTTTTTTTTATATATCATAGGAGGCAAACGGACAGGTGAGTCACCTGATCATCACCGCCCATAGATACTTGCAACACCAGGGGAGTCGCAAGTGCGTAATGCCAACCTGTCTTCGGGAAAGGGGGAGTTAGGGAAGGTAAAGAGAAGGTAGGTGGAACCTCCGGTGGTCTCACTGAGCGAACGAAACGCAACAATGCAAGCACTGTTAGTTCACGTCGGTTATCTGTTAGTTATCGGTACTACCCCGGGTGAGCCGACCCATTCATGCTGAAACCAGTAATAGCTTCAGCGTAGCTCTAGCACCTACAAAACTTCTCTCTAGAACTCAATCATATATCTCTCATCGTGAAGGTGGTTTTCGTAAGAAACGTTTTCGTTCGACCGTTTTTTCTCCGACTTCCGCAAAAAAGTCTTTTCATTTTTCGTATTAATATACCAGATGACTGTTTAGACACTCGCAGTATTATATGGATATGTTACTTCATGTTCACATTTAACATATAATATAATAATATCTTTGCTTTAAATTTTTTTTTATTTTTACCTCAGTACATAAATATATATTATCAAGATAATAAATAACATAGACGAATCAGCCAGTTAGAACAGGCGGCGGCCCCAATACCTCAGTACATAAATATATATTATCAAGATAATAAATAACATAGATGAATCAACCAGTTAAACTGTTAAACAATAAAAGCAAATGTCTTAAAAAAAATGAATGATTAATTAGTGTGATGCGCTAATTAAATCGCGACATTAGAAAGCACATCCGTAGTTCGCAGTTGTGGAGGGTTATTGAATAAGTTACGTGGGAGTTGAGAGCCGAGCGTCGACTTTAAAACTTCTTCTGAACTACGCGGGTGCGGACTGAGCCAGGTTTTACTTATTTATAGCACTTTATTACACAAAGCATAATTTCACATTATATTATATTTAATGAGTTTGTTCAGGCTAACATATAAATATCGTAGCTTGTATTTGTGTAACATTCATACGGTGCTTCATACTACAGTAATTATACTAGCTGGTCCGACCATGCCTTACTGTGGTTCAATTACGAAATATCTATAACAGTCGGTCCTATAGTTTTTTGCATACAAACTAATTTAAAGCGCCACTTGTTCGAGACTGATGAAACTTACAATTAATAATAATAATCAAATTTGAAAACTTTGGAAATTAAAAATATTGAGCCCATTAATCGAAATATAAATTATCCTATCTCTCAAGTTGAACCAAATCTATATACATATAATAAAACTGTGACGAGGTCAAATCTGTACATTTTTTTAACTTATAGTTTTTACTTTTACAATTTTTCCCACATTTATCATTCCATTTCAACCAATTTAGAAAATATTTTTTACAAATTATACAGCTAAACCGTCTTGGTGAGCACTCCATATTAATGAAAACCCGCATGAAAATCCGCTCAGTAGTTTTTGAGTTTATCGCGAACAGAGAGACACGGCCGAGGACTTTGTTTTAAAATTTGATAATAGTTTACATACTACATATTACATACTTACTTATATATATTACATATGCGTATAACATCGAGAATCGATTCTAATGCCTCGCGGCTTAATAGTAAGCCTTAGTACCATAGTGTCAAGAGGCAAATAACTAAAATGTCTATTGAATGATATAGAAGAGAAAATAATGACGTAGTGGCTTCGGGATACATACAAGAACTGCAATTCTGAATTATATAACGTGATATAACAAGATATTCGAAATAATTTACCGCGATATAAGTAATAGTTTCTAAGGTAATAGTGTTAGGTTTTACAATAAAGTCCCAAAACATATTACCGATTTGCCGGACTGTAAATTTAAGCACTATGTCAAGCGGGTTTTGGTGTAGAAAGGCTATTAAAAAGAAGTACCCGATCGAGTTTCTGGCCGGTTCTTCTCAATGACTGGGTTCTTTTCCGAACCGGTGGTAGTTTTGACGTTCATAAGCGCCTTATTAGGGCATAAACTGAATAAAGCATTTTTGATTTGATTTGAATACCTACACAAAGACGTCTCAAAAGATCTAGGTAAACAGACGACCTTTCTCTTGATCAATTACGTCTAAAAATATGTATTCGATCAGACGATACCGAGAATACGGCTTCGTTATACAAAAAGCGAACTGATTTTACACATTCTTTTATCTCTCGCAAATTCATGTTACTGATAATTTTCACCAAAAAAATATCTTGGTATGTTTTTGTTTTCACTTTTTGTACCTTTAAGTTATTGTATTTTATTCATAATAGTAACTTATTTGAAAAACTCTCTAATATTATAAATGCGAATGTGAGTTTGTCTGTTTGTTACTTGTTACGCTTTCACGCCTCAAGAAATGCACTTTTCGTAAGAGATAGGTCAAATCCATATTAACTCAGGCACATAAAATCTAGTTTTTATTTAAGCATATTAACCAATTTTTATACAAGCATATAGTAACTGCAATACATCTGATGATAAGCATAGTGCAATCCAATAACAAAGGCAGCCATTGAGAAATTTATCCATCATTAGTTGTCGCTGTAAGCCAAAAAAAATTCCGTAGTTGAATATCTTCATCATTGATATCTCACTGAGCATTCCATTGCAGCCTAAAAGACTGGTTCTCATTGAGACACGTAGGAAGCACGTACGTCGCTATATATTCTTCCTATACACACTAGAACTACTACATTACAGTATGATTTTTCATATATTATCTTTAAAAATACTTAGCAAACATATCCCCAATACATTTTAATTACGGCTAAGTATTATATTTTTCTTAATAAAGAAATTCATTTTACAGCTAAAGTGGTACCGACATACATTAATATTTAAATTGATTATGTATTTAATGCCATTTTAATTAATAGCATATGTTGTTAGTAAAATATATCTGTAGTATCGGTTCTAAAGTAAATGTTAATAGTACATAATGACTCACCTAAAAGAAAAACCGCCAAGTAACAATAAAAACTTCATAATAATATCCTAGTTGACCAAGGTTAACGGTGTTGTAGTTGTTTACCGTCAGTGGAGTAGGTTCGAGGTCTGTGCACACGACCTCGCGGCTGCGGCTAATATCTAACCTCTTACACCTACAGATTACAACGGGCCACTAAAACTAAAACGGGCGATTTATATACACTCAATCTTCTATTCCATTCTATATCTATACATATAATAAGAATGTGAAGCTAACGTGGCTGTGATTCTTAGATTTTTGTGAGAAAAAATAAGTACTAAAATACATTTTAATCATTTTTAGAAATGTCTGTCTGTTTGTTTGAACACGCATCACTGCTAAAGTACTAAGTTCACAATAAAATTACTAAATATATACATAAATTGTCTATGCATACTGTTCCAGCGCAATCCTTTAAGCCATTGTGCCATATATTTACATAAGGCGCTTAACTTAATAGTTACTAACAAAAAAGTGCATATCTCACTCACTTATCATCTGACCGTTATTCTGTACCCATGACTGTATATATATTTTAAAATACAAGGTCTTTTATTATATTAGCCCCAGTGTATAGCAAAAATATACACATACGTATCGATATTTACTGTACCGTGTGCTATGACGTTAGTTAAAATTAAAGTTTCGAGAAAGCAACATGTCTCTTTCAATTAGTAAACCCGAATCACGCAAATAAGCACCTAAACGTTCTAAACATAAATCATAAAGTATATCTTCGAGAATAACTTAGTTTTTGTTTCATTAAAATCAGTCCACTCTATCACAAGTTATCGTAATTTTAATGACGACTCGGCGTAAGTACGAGAAAAAGTAGTCATGTAAATATTCTTAATTCATTCAGATGATTATATTAATCACTGGTTTTTACATTCGGTTCCACGCGGACGACGTCGCGGGCACTGCTAGTATATTAATATAATAGGTTTCAATGATTATTTGTATTATTTGGTAAATAACTAAATAACGAATTCAATTATTAAACCAGTTCGCTACGTTATTTAAAAAAAAATATCTTTACGGTTGCAAAACTCGATTTTTTTTTAAAATAATGAGTTAAATGCTATGTTACATAACTACACCTCAGTTAGAAGAAACGATGATGGTTTTGGAGTGTGTTCTATGTAATATGATGATAAAATGAAATACTGACTGTGAATGCTTGATAATATTGGAGTGCCAATCACGTCGGGGTCAACAATTTTGGGGGCGTGTTCGATGTAATATGTGTGATGAATTAAAACACTGACTTTGTAACCGAAACTTTTAATATTGACTTGTCTGTCGAGGAAAAATTATATATGTCTGACATCGAATATGTCGATCGATTTCAAAAGGCTAGTGACATTTTAAATGGCCAGCACGCTACACCGGCATACATCTTCCATGACTAGAACAATAAATGTTGTACAATATTTTGTTTATAAATAATAAATATATTACTTGGTTTAAACCGACAAATAAACATAATTATCTTTTTGTTAACAATAATTTACAACATGTAAAGTCGTTTGTTTACTGCTCCTGAAAAAGGTTTTGTTTGCCGATTTTTGAAAGCACAGTATTGGAATAATAATCATCGTTGATTTGAATACAGTTTTGATACTTGCATAATAATATAATTATAATAATATATAAACGTGTGACGCATGATAGAAGCGCACCGTTTGCGCATGATCGCCGCAAACCCGTCAGAATCAGCATCCGCGAATATCGCGGAGGCGATGCATTGGCGCGGCAGCCCCATCAGCACCCGGAAAGCGTTATTATATTGAACGCCCGCTGCGCATAGTCAACCCGCAGGCTGCAAATGTAAAAAGACTGACGGTACGCTTTAAAAAGCGCAATGTTGACAGCCAAGACAGGCCAAGATATCGCATCGGACAGACAGCGCCCTGCGCTCCCTATCCAGGTGCACATTATCCTTAAGGTCCTCGGTGACCCAGTGGCCCAAATACTTAAATTGCTCGACTTTGTTTAGAACTGTACTCCATAAAGTGAAATTCGGAACGAGAGTGTATCGTTTGTTGTCTGGCCTGAAAATCATTATTTCACTTTTTCCCACGTTATATTTAAGTCCACGAGCCACCGCGTAGAACTCACAAATTTTCAAGAGTCTTCGTAAAGCATAACGTTGTGATGATATTGAATGTTTTTTTTTTAACAATAATATCCGTATAATAATATATTTCTATATTATTTGTAGTTCCTATGTTTCTATAGCTCATAATGTACACTATCTTGTAATGAAGAGTAACTAAAACTAAAGTAATTGTAGTCGAGTGGTTTGACCAGTGGAATCTCATTCCAATGTCCGCAGGTTCGAACCCCGGTATGTACCAACGAATATTTAGGAATAAAAGTATATTTACTAATTTAAATTAAATAGGTAACACTATCGGCTGACGGTGAAGGAAAACATCGTGAGGAAACCTGAACCTGAGATATTGTTTTTGTAGTATAATAATATGTGGGAAAACATAGAACTATGGATTTCTCAGAGTTTGAAATAGTTTGAAATACGCCGTGGGCTGACGTGGTGAACGTGGGCTTCGGAATGAGGCCTATGACCCTACAGTGGGTCTCTTACAGGTTGATCATGATAAACTAAAAATATTCGGTAAAATTTAAATAAAACGATTATTTTCATGGCCCAACCCAATACGATCGAGGATCGAGTTTATACTGGCTTCTCAGATCCCGTGTCCTCTAACACTGCACCTAGCCTTATCTACAGGACCAGTCTCGCGTCCAAAATCTTAAGCTTCACTAACAATGCATTGATTACTTATCTCTTAAATACTAGAGACAATATACCTATAAAAATCCCTACGATTGTTTTTTATACAATTAAACGGCATAATACAAATGAATTTATGTGAATAAAATTGAAGAGTGGAATTAGTCTTAGCTAATCTCCGAAATAGCTGAATCGATTATCATCGGCTTTCGGACAAATAGAGGATTCTTATCATTATATAGCCTACATATCATTACGCTTTTTCATAGGGACTATAGCAGTAGCATCGACATGTAGCAATTGTAAAATTTTACAGAGATAACTTAAAATTGTGGTGTCACTATAACATTACAATGAAAAGATAAAAATATTCTCACGACAACGGCGTCACGGGAACACGCTAACTAAAAGTCGGTTTGATTTAAAAAAATGAAAAGATTTAATGTGGTAAATAAATTCTCATAAAGGACAAACTGCTTCTAACCAATTTATTGCACTATCTCGGGGATAATAAATAAATGCAAGAATTTTAAATTTTACACACATTGGTACTTATCGTTTTTTGGCTCACTACTAGGGCGCGATATTTACACATGAAATCCTTTAAGCGTATGAAAATTTAAATTTATTTTCAACACTATTTTACACATTTTAAAGCAAAATGATCTAAGAGTCCCACATGAAATGGTGTACGTATGATATAATAATATTAACAGAGTACTCGATTCGTAATCCACCCATCGAAATAGGCATAGCTCTTCAGAAAGACGTAGTAAAAAAGAAAACTATAATTGTAAAGGCATAAAAAAATCAAAAAGACAAGTAACATAAAATAACCCCGTGATATATTACAACTAAAAGATCAAATTCAAATTGTAAACAATAATTTAAAATAATATGACTGGACTATAAAATATTCCTGTTTTGTAAATATTCACTTGTCATTAGAAGTACTTATAAATTTAGTGTTAAAAAGATAAATAATCTAAAATATGGACAAGTAATTTTTTTATAATACAATTTTAGGTATTATGGTGTATGAGTGCACCGGTCTAGAACGCGTTACACACTTACTTTGATTGCTCGACGTTCGGGTCTAGTTAGAACTTTAGCGACTATTGTCAGGTCAGTGTAGATGCTAGGAGTTTCTCTCACTAACTTAGAACTCGCAATACATCAGTATGATCGTGAGCGAAGCCTATATGACTAGGCCGGGACGTTGAGCAATCAAAGTAAATGTTAAAAACCTTCTAGATCCCTCAAATTATGCATTACTTCATCTATCTCTCGGAAATAGTATTTTGCTGTATGAAATGTTCTTTTCTGTACACCTGAAACAACGTACATATAAACTTCATCACGAGAAGTTTAGACATAAAAACGTAATTCATATTAAAAAAATCACGAATATGATAATCCACAAATTGCCATCGATATCTGAAAATGATAATCTAGAAACGTCCTACAGTGAGCGTAGTCCCCCGCCGACACACCTCATTATTTTTGATATTACAACCCGTATATGCGTCCGATTGAAAGTAAATTGTTGATTCTGATCAATTTAGTCGATGCACGTTTCATATTATCGCGGGATCATGACGCCGTTTATCAATATGTATACATTTTTGAGTAACTTCTATATGACTTTTACACATTGTTATTCAATCAAGTTCTTATATTTTTATTCAAGATTGGAAAAATAATAGTATTTCACGAGGTAGCGTGAAAAACAGGTTACTATCGAAGAGTTTTAAGCAACTGAAGCAATACCGGCTCAGGAGACACTACATGTTACTACCGATTTGCCGGATAGTGAGTTCAAGTATCATGTCAAAAAGTTTTAATGTATAAAGGTTATTATAGGGTTGATTAATATGTTAACGACGATGAAGTCTGGAAATGACGTCAATGTCTGTGCATCCATCAAAAATGAATGTATGTTTGTAAAAATATGTAACATAAAAAGATAAACCAGATCGAGTTTCTTGCCAGTTCTTTGCCGGTGGTAGCTTTGACGAACATCAGCGCATTCTTAGGGCCTAAATTGAATAAAGTATTTTTAATTTCATTGATTTGACCGGATTTTTTTGTAATACTTTGTAGGTTTTAACACTTGATCATAATCTCACCTGATGTTAAATGACGATCTGGTCTAAGTTAGTGAACACGCTAAGCCTGGAGGGGATTAACTCTTAAGTACAGCTGCTGGAATACAGAGGTTTGTCGATAGATTTTCAACTTGATAGCTAACTATACGGACGATAACACATCTGTGCAAAACTTTGAACACTTGCTTCAAGATTGTTCCAGGTTTAGCATGAAGAGACTAGAGCACATATTGCTTTGTGATAATCTTCGTACATGTCCATTCGATATTTTGGGCTTGATGGAGAAGGAGTCTGCAATAAAATCGTTCGATAATTTTGCTAAGCATGTGATCGCTAATCTTAAGACATTTAACAGAAATAACACGACTCTCTGATTTGTATCTATATCAGGACTAACAAACATTGGTGACTTTAATATTATGCTCATGCAACACGTCAAGGTAGTGAGTAGTGAATTGTATCAAATTGCGATCACTCCTCTCTCCCTTTATATTGCCAATTCCAATTGATCTCTGTGCGAAACAAATAAGTTTGGAAAAAAAAGCTATACGGACTTAGGAAAAGCCTTATCATCATGCTATAGTTTCATCACGGTGTTTTCCTTCACTTAAAGCTCCAACTCACTTGCTAGGATTCGAACCTATATCCATCGACGCGGTGTCGCACTGTGTATGTCAAATTTAGAATTAAACAATTTCAATACCCAAATTGTATATATACTGAAGGACATACAAATTAAAATACTTACGTATTTTTTTAGTATGAATGTATTCGTTTTACCATATCTATTCAAAATCAAAATACTCTTTATACAATTTAGGCCCTGAGAAGGCACTTATGAACGTCAAAGCTACCACCGGTTCGGAAAACAACCCAGTCATCGATAAGAACCGGCAAGAAACTCGATCTGGTTTATCCTTTCATAATACATAACATATGGCGATAGCAGGGTGGTAGGGTTTTACAGCCTGACTGGGTCGCAACCACCATGTATATGGCGAAAAAGCCCGTCATAGTGATTCGCTTCTGTGGGTTGCGTTTCAGGATCAGCCTGTGTATATCCAGCTTTTTGCAGGCCGGCATGACAGCGGCGACCGGTGATGGATGGTGTGTCACTCGATACTACCATTAACTTTTGAAAATAAAACCAGTTTTGTTCAAAATTTATCATTAATTGTACTAAATATAATTGCTACATTAAGTTGAACTGCATAATTGTAACCGGGGACGTCTAAGTCATGGATTACTTTTGTGAACAAAAAAAAATCTTATTTTGATTTTACAAAGTATTTTTTGGCTAATTTTTTTATTAAATCATCATTTGAAGTAAGTTCACCATAAAAAATACTAAACATTATAATATTGACTTTGACTTTGGTAATATTGCTTTACTCTTATGATAACATGAAGCCAAGTGACAAGAGTTAAAGTAATCCTTCACATATATTTTTTTACAACCAAAGAGAATAATAATTATTTCAGTGGTTCCGTAAATGTACTAAAGATAAATAGTTTATCAATTAATTATTAATGTATATATGATATTATGTATATTATGAATTTACATATTATATTATTATAAAATTAACCTACAATTTGACCAGTTGATTTCAAAGGGCATGTAAAGAATGCAACGTCCGTCATGTTAAAAATATAGAAAAGGCAATTGGAACGTAAGAAGGATGAAAGAATGCAAAACGTCTTTTTCATTTACATGTGTGTATATGATGTGTAAAATTCTAGCAGTAGTATCAGTAATGTATATTTTAATTAAATTAATATGGTTGTAATGAATTTTATATAAAAAATAGCTTTCTACACTTCTCCTCAATATAAACTTTAACTATGCCAAATTTCACGTTCATCCCTTCGCGCAGTTTGCATAAAAAGGGGTACAAAGTTTTGGCTTCACGTATTAATATATAAGATATTAATTATTTGACTTAAAATAGAACAAACTTTTTATTTCCTTAAATGAAAACAATTTGTATAAGATAAATTATTCTCTCAGTATAGGTCTTTACCTATGAAATTGCCGTACTGCAGTACTGGCCATTTCAAATCAAAATAATTTTTGTTTGGCTAAGAATTCTAATTTCAAATTAATTTTATTTAAAATAACAGGAATTCTTTTTCCAGAAGTAGTCATTTGTTTATTGATTGGCGTTACATTTTCATCGCATTTCAATCTTTTTTGTCATCATGGATACGTTAAAAATTCGAGTAATTATGG
>MU158938.1:416822-514730 GCA_015888305.1 Antheraea pernyi
GTCATCCGCCCTACTCACCAGACCTTGCACCTACAGACTACTACTTTTTCCAGAATTTGGATAACTCCTTGGCGGGAAAAAAATCAATACCCGAGAGGCAGTACAAAATGCCTTTGAAGAATTTGTTGCCTCCCGTCCAGTTGATTTATTTAAGAAGAGCAATATTTAAGAAGCATCAATAAACTGCCACTGCGTTGGCAAAGATACATTGATTGCATGGGTGATTACTCCGATTAATACAAATAAAAAATACATGAAAAAAATTCGTTTAAATTTATTCATACAAAACGGCAATTTCATAGGTAAAGACCTAATATTATATTGGATTTTAATTAATTATATTTCAAGTAGATATTTGCCTATTATTTTAAGTAATAGGAATGTAGCAGTATAAATAATACTACGGTATAGTACCGTAATATACCGTATAGGTTCTAAGTTCACAACATAGTTCTACTATAGTTTTAGATAATTGTAAGGTCTAATTTGTAACATTTGAATAATTTTACGTGGAATTTGTACTGTCTCCACCCAATAACGTTATACCATAATTATATAATCTATGACAGCCTTAAAACCTTGGGCGTCTTGGGCTTAGATCTGATCAAAATTTTGATACTTTTTACTCTATATTATATTAAGAGCGCATAAAGATTAGACACTTCTTTTTACTTTATCGGTGTTATTACCAAAAAGTTAAATACATATTGAATACCTGCTTTAAAAAGGTTTCGCATTAAATGCACCGCGCTCGCCCGAGGCAAGTTCACGTTATCCTTTTTCGCAAGTCTAACCTAACGTAACCAAAGCGAGACAAAAGAGTAATATGGCGAACATTCAGCGACTGCAGTGCATTTAATTCGAAACCTTTTTAAAGCAAGTATTCAATACGTATTTAACTTTTTTGTAATAACACCGTATAGGTTTTAGAATTTATTATAACATAACCTCATTAACTGGGCTGAAAAGAGGAACAAGTTAAATCTAGAGAAAGACTAACTCTAGATTGCAGATGCCGGAACACACCTATAGGTGTCTGGTGATAAACATCCAACTTGAGGCTGGTATTCCAATGATATTATAACTAAATAGCTGTAGATACGTTACTTACATGTGCTCCTGCACGACAACGCGCGACCTCATACTGCACAGCAGACGGTCTCCAAGTTGCAAGAACTGGGGTTGGAAGTTCGCCGTCATCCGCCCTACTCACCAGACCTTGCACCTACAGACTACTACTTTTTCCAGAATTTGGATAACTCCTTGGCGGGAAAAAAATCAATACCCGAGAGGCAGTACAAAATGCCTTTGAAGAATTTGTTGCCTCCCGTCCAGTTGATTTATTTAAGAAGAGCAATATTTAAGAAGCATCAATAAACTGCCACTGCGTTGGCAAAGATACATTGATTGCATGGGTGATTACTCCGATTAATACAAATAAAAAATACATGAAAAAAATTCGTTTAAATTTATTCATACAAAACGGCAATTTCATAGGTAAAGACCTAATGGAGACGCAGCAGCTTAATACCGGCGAGTAATCGTCGTCACAATGACGGATAATCGTCGTCACAATGACGAGGGGAAAATAGCAAAGGGAAGGAAGCGGAAAGTCGTGCACTGGCCTGGTGTTCTCCTGAACGTAATCCAGCATCCACGACCGCGTACAGCCGCCCAGAGTTACTCCAGCAGCTTACTGCGTTCACCTTCACTAGGGTCACTAAGTCTGGTATACGTAACTGTCGTCTCCCGCGTGCGGATGCGGAGCGAATGTATTATAGAATTTCACCTATAACGGCGCGATAATATCTCCTGGATTCTTCAATAGAATCAGGAGCGCGGGATGCGAAAAGCGAAAAATATGTAGGTCACGTCAGCGCGGTAGACGTTGCGAGAGGGAAGTGGCGGCGACCATTTTCGTTTAAATTTTTTCATACAAAACGGCAATTTCATAGGTAAAGACCTAATATATAAGATATATAATAATCATATTTTTTACAAATACAATAGATGAGCGAATTAACATAACCTATAATTAAAATTTTCATTCATGTGTTTTCTCTTCACTATAAATAGTTTTTATTGTCATTTTCAATGTCTATAGTTTGTACTTATGCATTGAATTATAAAATAATTTATAATGCAAACTTCCCACGATATCACGGGAACAGTTACCATAATTATAGCAAATAATACCAAAAGTAACGCGTAACACATAAGTACATAAAAATTTCACTTGAAAAAGACTTATTTATGATCTCAGAATAATGATGTAATTATATAAAACATCGTTAATAAAGCATTTGTGAAGTTCAGTAATCGAAGCGATCGCACAAACAAATAATACATATAAACCAACAATAAAACCTATAAAATTTATATCAAACCTCGATATCAGTGAAGGGAATACGTAATGAACATTAGGAACAAAGGCGTGTGAAAGAGCCGATACCGAATTGTGTAGGTGAGAAATTGATACAATCAACTGTTATACTAAACGCTGTCTTATTCATGAAGCAATAAAGCCCAGTTTGAAAATAATACGTACACGATTAAATATTACAAACGAATTGATGAAGAAACATACACTTTATAATTTCATCTGTTAGGTCGACATTTAAATGGGAAAAAACGTAAAGAAAAGAAAACAATCGAAGATAAGTGAGGTGGCGGCGCCTCTTTCGCTCTGAAATATTAGTGTTTTAGTCGGTTCCCTTTGAAGAGATGTCGATGCATCTGACTTGAACTTCTAAACGTATACTTTGGCTACGGCGTAGCGCGCTACGGCTACATGTTACTACGATTCGCAGCAACGTAGGCGCGTACTACATTACATAATTTATTATGTGATTGTAATCGTTTTATTTATGTACTAGTTTGTCCCTGCGACTCTGTTCTTACAGAATTCGTTATATTTCAAGGAAGAGATGTATTTTATCTGATTTGATTGTGGGATGTCTTATAGTTTTTTACTCTTCTGTTGTTTATCCTTACTGCTTAAAATATATTGAAAAGCCTAATACAATCAAATCTACTATCTACTAATCTATGTATCTACCACCAAAACTCTTGTCTAAAATGGTCTAATATTATAATCTTTATATATATAATTCTTTTTTCCGTGTGTATGTGTCTGAACTCCTAAACGTCTGGACAGATTCTGATGACATTTTTTGGGTGTATTCAAGAATGGTTTAAATTCACAACTGGAACCGGTAAGTAGCGCTACGGTTGTCTTTTAAGATCTTTTTTTTATTATGGCAGGATAACGTTTAATAATTAATTATAATTATATGTGAAATCATAATATTTTTTCACAAATTCAAATTTATTTTATTATGTAAATTTGTGATTAGCTTATATCACAAAATCGTAAACTTATAATGAATTTTAAAACTTAACATAATATAAAGATAAGTTAAGTTCTCAGCTACATACGGAGCAAGTTCTAATTACTTGGTGACCTGAAAGTTCTTGAATTCAATAAAATAAACAGATCGTATATTTAGCAAAGTCGTCTGGTTTGTTCCTAAACTGTTCTCGGGTTGATATAACTTTGTACTCAGTACACAAATACCAAAAACGTTCTTGTCAATTTTATAACAACTTTTTTTAATTATCATTTTTTAACACCTGCCTCTTATTCAGTCCCTATTAATTATATGTCACCTACAATTGACTGAATTCATTAAAGCAAATAGTATTATATAATTAACTTTGTTATAACTTATCGTTTGATCTCATCCTTACAATTTACTTTATAGACGTTACACAATCAAACAAATTTTATTATAAGCGCGACTGTATACTATATTAAAGTTTCTCGAATTATCGTCGCTTTTCATAATATTTCCATCATTCAAAAGAGCTGGTAGAAATCTCGTTGATACTACTTGTTCTTATAATATTTTATATATTATATTATAATATAACAATAATTTTCAAAGCAATATCTGATCGTTTTATTTATGTACTAGTTTGTCCCCGCGACTCTGTTCTTACAGAATTCGTTATATTTCAAGGAAGAGATGTATTTTAACTGATTTGATTGTGGGATGTCTATAGTTTTTTACTCTTCTGTTGTTTATCTTTACAGCTTAAAATATATTGAAAAGCCTAATAATATCAAAGTCCTGTATCTACCAACAAAAATCTTGTTTAAAATGGTCTAATATTATAATCTTTATATATATATATATATATAATTCTTTTTTCTATGTGTATGTGTCTGAACTCCTAAACGTCTGGACAAATTCTGATGACATTTTTTGGGTGTATTAAAGAATGGTTTAAATTCACAATTGAAACCGGTAGGTAGCGCTACGGTTGTCTTTTAAGATTTTTTTTATTATTATGGTAGGATAACGGAGGATAAATTATAATTATATGTGAAATCATAACACTTTTTTACAAATTCAAATTAAGTTTATTATGTAAATTTGTGATTAGCTTATATCACAAAATCGTAAACTTATAATGAATTTTAAAACTTAATATAATATAAAGATAAGTTAAGTTCTCAGTTACATACGGAGCAAGTTCTAATTAAATTACTTGGTGACCTGAAAGTTCTTGAATTCAATAAAATAAACAGATCGTATATTTTGCAAAGTCGTCTGGTTTGTTCCTAAACTGTTCTCGGGTTGATATAACTTTGTACTCAGTACACAAATACCAAAAACGTTCTTCGTCAATTTTACAACAACTTTTATTGATTATCATTTCATTTCAACACCTGCCTCTTCTTCAGTCCCTATTAATTATACGTCACCTACAACCTACAATTGACTTAATTCATTAAAGCAAATATTATTATATAATTAATTTTGTTATAACTTATCGTTTGATCTCATCCTTACAATCTAGTTTATAGACGTTACACAATCAAACAAATTTTACTATAAGCGCGACTGTATACAATATTAGAGTTTCTCGAATTATCGTCGCTTCTCATAATATTTCCATAATTCAAAGGAGCTGGTACAAATCTCATTGATACTACTTGTTCTTATAATATTTTAACTCTATATTGCTATTAACAAAGTGAACCTTATAACACTAACTTTCAAAGCAATGTCTGCACATTATCGCTTGGCTTCAAATAATGATTCTATACTTTGTAATTGTGAGAATGTTTTACCTTAACTTTAACATGTATCTCTGCTTCTTGGAATTCATTATGCCTGTATATTCTACTTGCGCGAAATAATCTTGCATGGCTCATAAAACTAATCTCATTTCAACTCCATTTTACAAAGTTACAAATTCCAACCTCCTTTTTCCGAAGCCGCGGGGCAGTATACGGCAACTAATAATATAATAGACTTCTTGTTAGATTTATTATAAGAGTAAATTACCGAAAGTGTACATAATCTGTATTTTATGTATAAAATAAAAAAGCAAACACAAATGAAAATTGTCGTGTAAATAGAAATAAACACGCGGCCAGAGGGAGCGTAAATACGCGTGTGGGGGAAATTATATGTGCTTATGTTTATATCGCGAAAAGCTTTGAGCGAAACGCGTTTGATGTGTACTTCCACTGTAGAACGACGTACTTTGGTTCACTTCATAGAATAACATCACACTGTATAACTTACAGCGTGACTGAGCAAACGGTTTATTTATAATTTTTGATTGATACAGTACTAGCTGAGCCGTGCAACTTCGCCAAATCGGTTTTACCGGTTCCAATAGCGAAAAACATATAAAATTAGCCAGAGTATTGACAAAAAAAGAAAATAGGTGTGTATTTTGTGCCTTTGTTAAAATCAGACTGACGTAGTATATTGTTAGGTAAAATATCATATATATAAATATCAATTGAATTGAAAAAATTGAATTGCAATTAGACAATTGAAAAAAATGTGTTCTAGAGTTTCTTCATCCAACCGACATTCACATCTTGAGTTGTCCCTGATTCATAGCTCAGAGCTTTGCAAGATGGACTGGAGAGCACACATCTACAGATAGATCCTTAGTCTACAAATAGTAGACGCAGCAAACTTGCAACAGTCACGAAACTTATATGGTCATGGCTTACCAGGAATGTTGTTCTGAATGGAAGCATATGATTTGCCTGTAACTGGGTTGTATACATTTCAGTTTGAGTTCCATAATGTAAACAAATCAGTCATATTTGCGGAGGATAAGTCACATTTCAGTTTAAGTTCCATAATGTAAACAAATCAGTCATATTTGCGGAGGATAAGTCCTGAACATAGGTTATATAGTAATCAAAATATCCAGTCTGGATAGCTTCTTTAACGATAAAATTATCAGCTTAATTACCCTAGATCCTACTATGTCCTCGTATCATTTCTTTTTTATTGTAACACGGCACAATTACTGTACTGTGCCTAATGGTAAGCACAGTACAATCCAAAAACAATGGCGACCACCGAGTGACACATTATCCATCGGCGGTCGCCGCTGTCATGCCGGCCTGCGAAAAGCTGGATATACACAGGCTGATCCCAAAACGCGACCCGCAGAAGCGAATCACTATGACGGGCTTTTTCGCCATATACATGGTGGTTGCGACCGAGTCAGGCTGTAAAACCCTACCACCCCACTTTCGCCATTGCCTCGTTCGTTATTCAGCATGGTGCACTGCGTGCAGGTGAGGTTGGCTTGGGTGCCTCAAGTCTTATGATGTTATTCGACACCCCTTATCCCCATGCCAAAACTATATAAATTCCTAAACAATGACATTGATACAAATGGAATTGATTAATTGTGATGTTTCATTGAAATATGTCAAACATGTCAAGACAATATCAAACGTAGTGTAAAAAGTTTCAATAAGAAGAAAAAGCCCTTTCTCTCTTGAAGGCAAACAATCTTATTAATTTTAAAAAACATTTATTTATACATATATAGATTTTTTTTGAGCCAGGAACGAGCTAGGCCGTCCCCAGAACACCCAAGAAAATTATTATCACAATCTGATCAGCAGTTTCAGCAAGCATTGAGGACAAACATACAAACATTGTTTTTTATATATAAAGAAGACTAGCTGACTCGGCAAACTATGTACCACCTCAGAATTAATAAATCTTACGTTAACCTATTAGTTGAATGAAATTCAGTTATTTATTAAGATAAAACGAATACTCAAACTAAGCTAAATTCAATAAAAATATTTTTAACCACATTGAAATGAATGTAATTCACGTGGCAGGAAAGCATTTGGTTTATCGAAAAGGTTCGCGTGGTATTGTTGCAGTGTTTTACGTTAAAATATTTGCTGCATGTTTTGCACTCAACTCGATTCCCGGTGATCAATGTTGAGACACATGAAAAAAAAATCATCGAAACTTTTTTTCTCGCAATTTTTTCTTGCATGTTCATAATTATTCTGCGATTTGAAGCAGATACAAAACTAACAAATCAAAAATCATATAAATTAGTCCACCTGTTCTTGAGTGATAGATGGTATAGCTAAACCGACTTTTTTATATATGTACATTTAATGCAAAAGTTCTTTATTTGAGTTTCAGTAATTTAATTTGAAGTAACCTAGCGTTCGCCTACAATATTGCCTGATGTTTAATAGTGATACTCGAAGATGTCAATCATTTCAGTCATGTCAATCATTTCAAGTCTAAAAAGAGATTGTTTTACTATTTCATGTCTAAGGTTTCTCTAACTAATTTAAATGTATAAAATATCTAATCACTTAATTCTATCTCATAATCACGATTTTATACTTAACAAAAAATTAAGAAATATCTATATATGCTACAGTACGTTGGTGGCACAACAAAAACAAGACAAAATCAAATTACTGAGGTAGTCCAAACTTACTAGTTTAATTACTATGGCGCCCAAAATTTGATGTAATATGGAAGAGAAAAATGGATAAAGTGATTTAATATCACATGTCGCTTTTTGGTACTAGTCTACATATGTACAGCTGACAGGTGGGTGTCACCGTTCTTATGTTACCTAGTGTGCCGACGGCGGCTGTCTACATGTTATCTTCGGCCTCATCTTTGTTTTTCAACTGTCTAACTTTACTTACCGGTAGTAAAAACACGGTTATTTTGAAAAGGAGTATTTAAAATGCTCCTAAAAATCTATTTATGTCCTTTAGGTTAATATATGTTAATAAAAATATTTGTACGCTGATGATTTACTAATAGTGTTTGGATAGTGTGTGACACAAATTCGAATTTCAGCAATAAAGCTGACCTTTCAGTGAACTAGGATATCAGCAAAAAACCACAGCATCTTAGCAGGGAATTTTATAATGCATACTTTGCTAGCTAAGAACATATATATTATATTAATTTTAATATACATTTAAACCGTATCGCAGATGTCTATGTAATGGGAGCTTCGCTTGATTCAAGGGTTAACGGCTTAAAATTGTTGACCATTCTGTTAGTAAAAATTAGGTGAGAAATTGGTTAAATACTAAATATATAACTTAAGAACTTTGGGGTGTAAGGGGTGTCTAATAACATCTAAGACTTGAGACATCCAAGCCAACCGCACCTGCACGTGGTGCACCCTGCTGAATAACGAACGAGGCAATGGCGAAAGCGGGGTGGTAAGGTTTTACAGCCGGGTAGGGTTTGACAGCCTGACTGGGTCGCAACCACCATGTATACGGCGAAAAAGCCCGTCGTAGTTATTCGCTTTTGCGGGTCGCGTTTCGGGATCCGCCTGTGCATAATCCAACTTTTCGTAGGCCGGCATGACAGCGGCGACCGGCGATGGATAGTGTGGCACTCAGTGGTCGCCATTGTTTTTGAATTGTACTGTGCTTACCATCGGGCACAGTGCAGTCATTTTGCCGTGCTACTATAAAAAAAAAGAAAACAATAAAGAATGAAAAATAAAATATACATTATTTTAACATCAAGGGTAAGGGTAAATAAATTTATAAGTTATAAAAACTTAAGTTTATCTAAATCTTGTGCTCAATTTGTTTAAAGTAAGATTTAGTAAATCAAATTCATTTGTAACCGAACGAAGTTAAGAAAACTATTATCAAAGTTTTAAAACAAAATAAACTATTATGATTTCATTTAAACACAATTATTACTTTATTATTTCTATTTAAGTTTATAAAGAGATACTCATGGTTATTCATATAAATCAAAAATAGTTTATAGTTATGATAAATAGCAATAAATTGTTCTGGGGCCCTCGTAAAATACAATTTGGGCGTAAATCGTTGTAGATGTCTCCGTAAGTGCCGATAAAATGAGATAACTACTAAAAAGTGCTGCCACTTAATGGTGAGAAAGCTCTATTGATGTTCACTGACAGAGAAACGTTTTCTTCTGATGTGTTTTTTTTTGTGAGCCGAATTGCAGCGCGGCGTGTCCGCGGAAAGGGGAGGGGATGGCCGGGTTCAGGCGTGCGCAGCCGGCAGTATTAACGCGGACGCCACCGTGTGCAGACGTCATAGCTTACTTCGTATCGACGCAGTCCCGCGTTGGGCGCCATCCGTTTCTCCCGAAACTCCGTTAGTTTAATACACCTTAACTAATGTAAACCGAATATTGTGAATCGAGTGATGTGATCTCAAACTATTAATTGAAAAGTTAAGTGTTGTGTTTAAAACTATTAATAAATACGAATAAAACAAACGAATTTGTGGTTAAAACTAGTGTTTACTTTGATTACAGTGAAGTGGCACGTGATCTTGTAGATCACATTATATGTAAACTTTGTAAGTAGTTTAATAATTAAGTTTAAAATTAGTTTTAAATTTTAATAAACGTCTAGAACCTTCCGTTATTAATATAGTACGATTTGATAATTTATAACCCATTACTGCCGATGAGGCTATAAAGGAGATAAAGTCGATTGATACGAGTCAATGGTCCGTAAACAAATTGTTGTATTCGAACTGTGTTTAATGAATTGTTGCGTAACTAAGCAAATCAATCTACCCTCGAATAAATAGGTCAGCATTTGAAATTCATCCTCTCAGAATTGGACGTTCTCGAGTGTCTGCAAATTGTTACCCATTGTGCTCCGTTGAAAAGACAGTCACCGTGGAAATTATGCGAAGAGAAAACTTGGGAAAAATTAGACAGTGAAGTGGAGTCGAGTGTCCGCGGGGAGTTGGAGCCATTACTTATTTGATACTTAACAAAACTTTTTTTCTCTCTCATAATACTCTCGATGGAATTAATTAAGTGAGGATTACTTCGCTATGGAGGAGATTCTTATTACTCAGATTTATTGTATTCTTTTACGAGTTACAAAATTGATATATTTCTTATCAGTAACAATAATGATCATTCGTTAACAACACTATCATTAATATTTTTTTTTAAATAATACAATGTATAAGGCTTTTATAGACATTTCGATGCTTCGCTTGGTATAACTGTTTAAAACTTTTCAATTATCAATTAAATGGAAATTATGGGATTTGATGTAGTTCGTGCCAAATATTATTATAAGTAAATAACGTATAATAATAATATAATCAATGGTGTAGGGTCCCGTGGTCATGTTTAGAACGACATATTACATTTTCTCGTTGTTCTTTGCGAGTTACTTTTGCTTTTTTTTTTCGAACTGACTACGCTATTGACCATGCAAGGTCTTAACAGCTTTACCGGACTACCTTTTGCTAATATATTTTATTATTATTACGATTTAGATTATAATTAACGCATACAAAGTAGAAGGCGGTAGTTATTAATAAATACTTATAGTTAATATTGAAATAAATCACAAATACTTTATATTTACTTATACTTATTTACGTATACTTTTAAATATATAAATTCTATTCTAAATGTCGCAGATGTAAATAATTAAAAGGCGAAGTAAAAAAGGTCTAGTTAATTAATTAGAGTTAGATCACTGTCACGACTTTCAATGTTACTTAATTTTTTTACAAATACTTTGCACTAATTAATACGTTGTTCGGAAAGCACTACTCGTATTAACATGTCTAACAAATTAAATCTAACATGTCTGTTCATTTTTGATTTTGGTAAAAAAATTGTTGCAGGTGTCTAGGAATAAGTAATATAATATATTTCATTCATTTTTAGTAATGTCTGTCTGTCTGTCTGTCTGTTTGTATGAACACGCATCACTGCTAAAGTACTGCGTTCACAATAAAACCTCACCAAGAAAATCATAAAGCATATCCTCAGGAGTAACTTGGTCTTAAAATCGGTCCACTCTATCATAATTCATTGTAATTTGAATGACGGCTCGAGTTAAGTACGAGAGAAAAGTAGTAATCTATCAGTTTACTAATATTATAAAGGTTATTTCTTTGGTTGAACGCGCTAATCTCAGGGACTACTGGTCTGATTTGAAAAATTCTTTCAGTGTTAGATATAGATAGCTCTTTTATCAAAAGCGGAGCACTTATGGAGAATGTTCCAAAATCGGGGCATTTTCCTTATGAGTGCTTCCGCTGCGTGCTAGCGTTAGCCCAAAGTAACAATTCCACGCGGACGAAGTCGCGGGCAGAAGCTAGTAAATAATAAGACACACACTCAAACGTTTTTTTGTAACTCTATATTTTCATTTACATATTATTTTATAAGGAAACATTAAATTAGTCTATTATAGTATTTCGGAAACATATTTTTTTTAGTTTTGAAATATTATGTTTTTTTTTTATAGTATGAAATTAATCGAAGTAATTTTTTTTAATTGTATTTTTTTATTTATTATGACAAGACATTGTCACGCGCGGTCATCTAATTTCAAACGCAACGTCCCTGTATTATGATAATTCAATAACTAATATTCATACATACGAGTATATAGATGTCTAACAACAATCGATAATTATGTTCATCACACAAGATCCAGGCATTTACTGGGATCGAACCCGCAACCTTTTTACATAGTAGTAGAGAATAAGCACAATAGAACATGGCGAATAAACTCTAAAAACAAAATCAAAAATATTTTATCCATTTTATGCCCTAAGCAGCGCTTATGAATGTTGAAACTACCACCTGTTCGAGAAACAACCCAGTCATCGAGAAGAACCAGCAAATCGGCTGAATGCCTTAAGCGCTCGCCTTAGTAGTCCGGTGAAGCTGTTAAGACCTTACTAGGTAAATAATGTAGTCAGTTCGAAAAAAAAAGAACAGAAGAACCAGCAGAAAATTCGATCTCGTTTATCTTTTTAACATTTATATATTTATAATACATTACACGTCACAATTGTTTTTAGTGGATGCACAGAGAGGTGTCAATTCCAAACATCATCATTGTTCACATATTGATCTATAATAGCCTTTGACACCAAAACCCGATTGACATGGCGCTTAAACTTACAGTCCGGCAAATCGGTCATATACTTTGGGACTCTGTTGTAAAACCTAACACTATTACCTAAAAGAACTGTTACTGGATGTACTAAGACTGAAACATGGGACAACCAGTGTTTATACGTATTTCATACGTGAAAATGACTATTTGAAGTTAAATCAGTTGCAAAAATTTTCAATATACACATTAGTAGCATCAAACTAAATGTATAGAACCATTACAATAGAACTTCAATAAAATTTGAAATATAAAAGCATACAGCCCTACGAAAATAAATACATCGCAGAATAAAGCGAATAAATCAAGAGAAAATAAGAAAGCTGCCAGTCAATGGAGTAAACGAGATTAATAAGAAATGTGTCTCGTTGAGTGGAAACAGATTGACTAATGCCGTAGCATATGTTTTGTACACAACTTTTAACGAGTTAATATATGATATATTTATATATTATGTAGATATTGCTTAGCAAAGACCTTACTTTTTTAAAGATCTATTAGAAATAGTTGTAATAAATATACAGAGTCGAGTTTTTGAATAGATTTTGGAATTACATATAGTGGTTTTTATATATAATCTTGTGTTATTCGACCCTATATATTGTGATATTGGTGGTGTTATACTTAATATAGTTTGGTTATTGTGCACAAGTAAAGTGAATGGGAAATATTACCACAGAGCATAGATTCTGACTTGGCCCAAAAACTCCCTAGAAAGTTCTAACAAGACGACCCTCATGTTGTTAGTTCATTACAATGATCGCAAGAAACTTGTAATATAATTACCTACTCTATAATGACAGTAATAATCTACTAGATAGTTGGTTACCTAAAAATAAAATACAATAATAATAAATAGAAATACTTAGAAGTTATTTCTAATGAAAATATAACGTTATTTAATTAAATTAAAACTGAAATAACAGTTATTCTATTCACAAAACGGGATGCTTGTATTTGAATACTATTTAAAACAATATGTGAAATAAAAGGAAACAAAACGTTAACAACCCTAGATCGAGCAATCCGTCACTCTCAGAGTAAAAGTGGATAAGTCAACAAAACAAAAAAGCTGCCAGCGATCGATCGAGTACGCGAGATTAATATTGAAACGTCCTTCGTGACGGGAATGCGATAGATTCTCATATCACGAGGTTATTCGGGATCGGTACCCAGTACTGTCTAGCGAAGCGACACTATGCGATTAACAGTATAATACTTTGGGCAAGTCGTTAATCATATTCATATTGAATACATGATTGCTCAAACACTTTAACCTGCTATTTTATTTTATCCGTTGTATTGAACTATATATTTGTGAATTTGTGATTTGTTAATATGTGTCGCCAAGGACCGATAAATATTCTCCCCGATTACAACTCGTAATAGCTCCCATTTGAAGGTTAAGATTTACTTATTGTCCATTCTCAACTACAATATAATTCACCCATATATTAGTATGGATGTTTGTCTAGTAATAAAGAACGTACCATATTCATTGTCATTAAATGTTAATGGGAAAATATATCTATACCTAATAATAATAATGTAGAAAATAAACAAGTAAGAAAATGATAGTGAAAACTATATATGACACGTTAAATGTTATTGATAAAGCAAACACAATAACAAAAACATAAAGGTGTTCCACGAAAGTAATTCATTTGATACTAAAATATAAATAACCTTCAACAGAAAAACTGTTACACATTCAATAGATAAGTCGAATAAGCCAAAGGTTTTGCCCAAAAATAATAGAATTACAGAATTTCCAAAGAACGAATACAATTTCGTAAGATTCCAATGGATTTGTTTACAAAAGTTTGAACAAAGATCTACTCTAAAAAATCTTGTAAAGGATATGAAATAAGTAAAGGATAAACTCAAGTCCTTTGAAGTGGGTGGAATTGTATGAAAGTGGTAAAACAACAACTTCAAGTTGGTTAAAAATGTATTTCTGCGAACAACGCTTGTATGTTAAAATATTATTATCATAGTAAAATAAAAGTGGTATGTTAAATCTTTTAATGAGTTCCAATGGTTTTAGCTGTTGCTAATTATTTTTATAGTAACTACATAGTCGTTCTTTTACAAAGTCCTTTCCTAGTTTCGACTTCATTCTTTCGGAAATTCGGAATTCTGACTTTTTGGTAGTTGGAGTATATTGCGAATATTAAAAACTTTTGTTTGTAGATGTGGTGGACAAAACAAAATATAATACAATGAAGTTAGGCGAAAGCTCATTGGAGTGTAGAAAGGTAATAGTGGCGTAACATTGCGCTCGCCCGCCTCTCAGGGCGTAACTCCAGACTTAAGACGAACCCTTTTCAATGGGAACCGTGTAACAGTAGCTTTGACGTTTTTGTAATTGAAGGATCCTGAGATGGACTGACCTTTTGTGGAATACGAATGAAATCAAAATGAGAAATGGTTCTCAGTTTTAAAGGAATTCTTAAACTTTCAATTCAAAGATTCAAATTTTAACGTAAGATTTCAGAAATCTTTAGAATGAGCTGAATTATGTTTGATTTATTGTTTTCTATGATAAATAAATCGGAGTTAACAGTAATTTTCATTACATAACTTTCAAGGTTGGAATTAAACGAAGTTTAATTTTATTTTTAGAGCGCATACCACTTTTCGACTTTACAAATGCTTTAATACTCTTTCTTAGGTCATCTAGATCTTGTAATTTTTATTGGTAAAATTCGGCTATGTTTTCTACTTTATAATTATGTATTCTACCAACACACGACTTTAACTACTATTATTATATTTGACTTCGATTACATGGTTAGGTAATCTGACAGACAAAAATCAGACGATTACTTATTTTCGATCAGTAGGTGTAAAAACTAGAGTTATCAAATGCCTCTTAAAGTTACATAAGAGGAATCGGCACTATTAAAGCAGGAACCGGCTGAAACAGTCAGATGGCAATAAAAGAGATATGTACTGCGCCAAAAGTAATAAACTTCAATCAAGTTTGGCAGTTTGACGCGAGGATACACTGCGTCACCGTACAATGCGGATATGAAAAGCTTTTAATGTATTGTATACATTTATATGTATATATACATTTAGTTATACATTAAAATAATGCATATTAACATTTAGTTACGGGCAGAACTTGGGTATATTCGCTGAAATATTTTATTATCAGTGTTTATGTCTTTTGATTATACTTTAAACGAGTTTTATCTTATTTGTCGTACATTTTCATGCCAAATAGAACTACACCACAAGAATATTTCTAAGATTACGGTTTCCTCGCGATGTTTTCCATCGCCGGCAACCGATAGTATTACACATTTAAATTAGTAAATGTTCGGGAATTCCGTTTAATTCGTTGGTACATGCCGGGATTCGAACTTGCAGAAACCGGATTTATACTCCACCAGTTTAACCACAAGATCACCACGATTTTATTCTGTTTGTTGGTGTTGTATAAAAAGCCTTGTATAAAAGGTACTGTTGGCGACGCACACGACGATGAGTAGCTTACACATAGTTTTATACATAGATTTAATGATATTTTATAGAGAGAGCATAGATATAGATTAATCGACATTTAATATAGAGTTTGTTAGATTTTATTTACGCGACTATAATAGAATAGAGACATAAATTGAATATAGAATTGTAGGTATGTTATGTGTGTATTGAGTTATTGAAATCGATTAATCCACCATGAACAATCGCCACCATAAAACATTAGCCAGAACTGAATATAGTTACGAGGAATTATCAGTAGATGTGACTAGTCCAAACGTCTGACCGAGGATGCCCAGTGTCTCGGTGTCGGCCAGCTTTTAAGGCATTGAGCCAATAATAATCAAAATGCATGAATACCCAATACTTCCAACCAATGGTGCCTTAGAATGGGGTAAACAGTAGCCAGTCATTACTACGGATCAACAGTAGTCAATAGTACAGACGCAGGTCAATAGTAACTCCTCCCATATATATATTTTTCTATAGATTTATTCACTCTCCTTTTATAGTTATTTGTTAAAATTTACCTAAATTTACCCTATAGTTTGTATATATCCATTTTCTTACGCGTATTCTCTAATACTATAGTTTTTTAAAATACATTAATAAGGAACCGAATATTTGGGTATTTTATATTGGGCTAAAGATTTTTAAATATACATTATTTATAGTCATGGTCATCATAACGGAGTATTTTAACTAGTTTGAAAACTGTTTTAAATGTTTATATTTCACTATTGAATATTTAAGCATTTCATGAATAAGTAACATATTAAGTTCTACACATTTTGATCGAATGCAATAACAAAAATATCTCGCTCGTTTTGTACTTCTCAGGGTTAGCGTAACTTTATCCAGCATTTCATATATCGCAATTTCAATGGGCAACTCTTCCACTTATGCTAATCCTGTTATTTGATAAGCCTGTCTGGTCGCAGCGGTTGCCTCTTCGGCAGATATTCTATCCAGCCTCTTGTAATTTATGATCCGTTCTGGAGGCTTTATGACTCACGGTCGAACCGTCGCGCGCTGGGGTCGGTCCTTCAAACGAATAGGACATGAATTTTTTGCATGACATCTAGATTCGTCTACTGTGACAAATTTTATGCTTGTATTTCTAAAATGTACACTGTTTTTGTTTTAAATAAACAAACATTTTCTTGGGTGATAATATTTGAATAGTAATTAACTTACTACGTGTGCGAGAATTAGATTCTTGAAATTGTGATTTTTATCACCATCATTCCGTTATATTAATAAATCTATTTGTATTAAAAATATTAATTAATGACATTATTTTAGAAAGCGGTCTCGTTTACCCTCAGTATCCAACTAAAATTCGGATTTCAAAAAATAAAATTCGCTGAGGATTGCAGCTTGTTTCAGTTCTATCCATACAAAATAATTACTATATATTTGCGCAACAATTACCTTAATCTCTGTTGAATATTTGAATAAATGACCACCTCGGCCTTTAAAATACTCCCTGAATTTAGAGACAACCTCCTGATTTGGGAACAGTGACCCAAATAGTCCAAATTAATGTCTTAAAAATAAATTACAGAATTGAATTATTCAAAATAACTCGAGCTTAGTTTTTAAAATAGAGTTTGGTTTTTAATCAAAAGGTTTATAATCAATATGTTCATTGTTTACAAAGAGCTATATAAATTACAACTTTCGCAATAATTTATTAATCAGGTAAAACAATATTCTAGTGTTAATTGTCATTTACTACATTCTTAATTTAATAGGGCTATATATTTGCGCCTGTTTGAATTGACACCGTAAGGTCAGAGAGCGCAAAGGTTGTTAAATCGGGAATCATAAACAAGAAGGTTTAGCATCCTTAGCTGTCTCTGTACGTACATGTCTGAAATTTATCTATGTAACTGAAATTAATTAAAAAAGTATAAATCTATTAAGATTCCGTTATATTAATAAATCTATTTGTATTAAAAATATTAATTAATGACATTATTTTAGAAAGCGGTCTCGTTTACCCTCAGTATCCAACTAAAATTCGGATTTCAAAAAATAAAATTCGCTGAGGATTGCAGCTTGTTTCAGTTCTATCCATACAAAATAATTACTATATATTTGCGCAACAATTACCTTAATCTCTGTTGAATATTTGAATAAATGACCACCTCGGCCTTTAAAATACTCCCTGAATTTAGAGACAACCTCCTGATTTGGGAACAGTGACCCAAATAGTCCAAATTAATGTCTTAAAAATAAATTACAGAATTGACTTGAATTATTTAAAATAACTCGAGTTTAATTTTTAAAATAGAGTTTGGTTTTTAATCAAAAGTTTTATAATCAATATGTTCATTGTTTACATAGGGCTATATAAATTACAACTTTCGCAATAATTTATTTATCAGGTAAAACAATATTCTAGTGTTAATTGTGATTTACTACATTCTTAATTTAATATGGCTATATATTTGCGCCTGTTTGATTTGACACCGTAGGGTCAGAGAGCGCTAAGGTTTTTAAATCGGGAATCATAAACAAGAAGGTTTAGCATCCTTGGCTGTCTCTGTACGTACATGTCTGAAATTTATCTATGTAACTGAAATTAATTAAAAAAGTATAAATCTATTAAGTTTGAATGTAGGTCATTTCCAGAACTACTGATCCAATTCTAAGGAACAAATAAAAAGCTACATTCTTCTTGAATGTTATAAGCTACGGGTTAGTTCATATAAGGTCACTTATAACTAATTCAGCGAAAATATTTAGACACTAAGTAAAAACTGTAGGAACCTCGGATAATAAAACGCAGAAACAATTCCGCAGCACAAACAAATAAAAATTAATTCAAATATTACATTGCGTAGGAAATAGGAAACTTTACGAGTTCTTACTTTCTTACTCGAAAACAAAAATATAAGCTCGCGAAGAACAATATAAGCTGTTATTGAAGTTAGTTGTAAGTTTGCGAGAGACTCCGGCCACTGCGTTATGTCGTCTGTCTATTATATTAACATATCGCACGCATCATGCTATTATAGCACTAACTCTGACTTGGGATCTTCTACAAAAGTTTATCCATTGGTAGGAGATATTTCATTACTTTAAAAATATGCTATAGCTTTCCTAAAAAGTAAGCGTAGCTGCTGGTTACTATAGTTTAATTTACGAATATTATGCTGCATTTATAAGCTCGATATGAGCCTCCTAATTTTAATCCCATATGTAATATTTTTATCAATCTGTATATTTATACGAATATATAAAAAAACGCAATTCTACTGGATGTTTGTGACTTTAAAATAAAGACTATTTTTAAGTTTTAGTTTTTTTGTGTATTTATTGAAACTTTGATATGCAGCAACAACAAAGCCACTACGGTTGACACCAAGTATTCATGTACAAGCCAAAATGTCCTTAGAGTATTTTTTTTTTTTGCAACCAATCTTCTTGTTGCTTATTACTGCAATTGTCGAGTACGTCACGATATTACAAGTTTTTTTTTTTATTATTGTAGCTCGGCAAAGTGACTGCACTATGCCTGATGGTAAGCACAGTACAGTCCAAAAACAATGGCGACCACCGAGTGACACATTATACGCAATTCTACTGGATGTTTGTGACTTTAAAATAAAGACTTTTTTTAAAGTGTAGCATTTTGTGTATTTATCGAAACTTTGATATGCAGGTGGAGAATTTTTAGAGAGTAGTTTAGGCTATTATTTAGCAAACTAGCAAGGAAAACAATAATATGGAGTTAACTATGTCGCTTGAAGAAAAGCATCGTAAAGATAATTGAGAAATATTCTATTACCACCACCACTTAGTAAGACAAAACAGATGGATAGATTTTGCAACGATAAAAATTATAAGATGTCATTTTGCTATTTCTTCGATTATATATTGCTACCTTTTCGATTTCAGGTCACCAATGTTATGAAATGGTATTGGAAATATAATAATAATCCTTTCAAAAACAAAGCCACTACGGTTGACACCAAGTATTTATGTACAAGCCAAAATGTCCTTAGACTATTATTTTTTTTTGCAACCAATCTTCTTGTTGGTTATTACTGCAATTGTCGAGTACGTCACGATATTACAAGTTTGTTAGGATCATTTCACTGAACTAACAAGATTGGGGCCGTATTGTTAGAACCTTCAAAGGGCTTTTTGTGGCAAGTCAGAATCAATGATCCGTGGTATTATTTCCGATCCACTTCTCTTGTGCACTATAACCAAACTATATTATGAAAAACACCGCCAATGTAGAGCTAAATAACACAAAGTTATGAATAAAATATAAAGGCCACTACATGACATTCCAAGATCCCGCCAAAACCTCCATCCTTAGACTTGTAATACAATTTGAGTCGGTTATAAAGGATGATATATATTAGTAACAAGTTGAAACTAATTCCCTTATAGTACCGTAAAACATCCCGGCCACCGTTTGGAACATCCCGTACATATTGTCCGGGACAATTTCGTGCCATTTATACAAAATATTAGGCTCACGTCTGGGTTTTATTGTGTCGCGTTCCAGGACGGTCGCACAGCGGACTTTGCTGGAATAGTGTGTCTCAATTCTTAGCTGTTATTCGACACCCTTTACACCTTAGGATCATTTCACTGAACTAACAAGATTGGGGCCCGTACTGTTAGAACCTTCCAAGGGCTTTTTGTGGCAAGTCGGAATCAATGCTCCGTGGTCTTATTTCCGATCCACTACACTTGTGCACTATAACCAAACTATATTACGTAAAGCACCACCACTATAGAGCTAAATAACACAAAGTTAAGAATAAAATATAAAGGCCACTACATGACATTCCAAGATCCCGCCAAAACCTCCATCCTTAGACTTGTAATACAATTTGAGTCGGTTATAAAGGATGATATATATTAGTAACAAGTTGAAACTAATTCCCTTATAGTACCGTAAAACATCCCGGCCACCGTTTGGAACATCCCGTACATATTGTCCGGGACAATTTCGTGCCATTTATACAAAATATTAGGCTCACGTCTGGGTTTTATTGTGTCGCGTTCCAGGACGGTCGCACAGCGGACTTTGCTGGAATAGTGTAATAACAAACGTAATAGTGTTTAAGCCGGTCGTCTGGACAGAGCTATGACCCGGAGTGGGCCGATGATCCCTCTAGCCCGCAATGCCTCCGCGGGTGCTTCTATAAATGGACCGATTAAGTTAACATCGGGATTAAAAAATAATTTGAAGTCTTTCTGTAACTAATTTTTATTATAACATTCTTCTATATCTAATTTTATTTAATTTACTACCTATTTTAGTGTAATGTACGCCTTTGATAGTGATAACAGATGATGTACCCCACATGGAATCCGTTACCTGATAAGCTGGTTCGGTAAATTTCATTGTCAGGTTCAAAATTCAACTAGTTGATATAAACTAGAAGAAGATTTCATTATATTATTTAATTGTTTTAGTAGGCTATAGCGTTATTTATTTAGATTTAGATATTATTTATTTTTATTATTTAGATATTAGATATTATTATAATTTAGATTTAGATTTTATTATAGCGTTAGATTATAGGTTTTAGCGTTTAACCACAATCTCATCTGATGTTATATGATGATGTGTTCTACTACAGTAAACACACGAAACCTAGAGAGAGCTGACTCTTAAATGCAGCTGCCGGAACACACCAACAGGTTCTTGGCGACAGATTTTCAAGTTGAGGGTGGTAGTTAGTCAAGCGAACTTAGAAAAGGTCCAACCACCACGCTATAGTTTCATCAGGATGTTTACCTTGACCGCGCGCTCCGACTCACTTGCACCTACGTTCATCGACACGGTGTCCAAACACGATACCGACTAAGACATCATCGCATTAGTATAAGATTTGAACCAGCGTTCTTTATAGTCTGGGAAAGATACCATTAAAAATTATCATGTACTTGAAGTATACCTGCGTTAATTCAAAGAATTCGTTTTATAACCATTTAATAGACGACTGGTTTACATTGATATGTTTACATTTGATTTTGATATAGGTCGTCAGAATGTCTACATAGTACAAAGATATAGGTCGTCAGAATGTCTACATAGTACAGTACAAACTAAATGATACTTGCAGAGTCCGTCAACACAGAGATTGGGCATTTATGGTTTTGTGGGGGTTAACATTCTATAATAAACCTAAGTTCATTCACTATTATTTCAGTATACTATACATCTGACGGCAAATGTCATGTTTACTATTGTTATGACTGGTAAGACGGACTCAGAGCGTCCTTGGGATGCGAATGTAAGGAAAATAATCCAGCGGTACAATGAATACGGTATACTCGTATATTTTCTTAACTGGTTGCAATATATTAAAATTCATTTGTTGAAGTTTTTTATTTTATGATAAATTCCATGGGCAGTTGTCAGTCACCATCTTTAGGTACTTATTAAGGCCTCATTTGAGAAACCCAATATTATGGAATCGAGGTGATTCCAAATATGTAAATGTATTAAATATAAAAAAAATTCATACTTCTATCTTATTGTTGAGATTGGTATTATCGTGTATCTGTGGTCTAATATATCTTACTGAAATAAAGGTTTAGTGGTAAAGTCAAAAAAATTTTGGGAATATTCGCTGTAAATGCTGGTTGTAGTTGCGATAAAAAAGGTTTAATAATTCGGCGGGATGCTTTCCTGATGATCGCTAAGAATGCACAACGGTCGGAAGGATATGGAAAAACAATAGGGTGACGTACGAGGGCGAGAGGTGTCGCCATATTGACAGGCGGCGAACCCAATAGGTACAGTTTTAAATTCTCGGTTTAGATGACTTTATTTGGGGTATATATTATCTGCCATTGCGATAGTGACAATTGATTCATTTTGTAACTCAGAGACGCAGTGGTCATTATGTATTCGGACTTAAGCACCGGTGAGGGTGTTGGGGGGAGGAAATATGGCACTTGGTGGATTTAAAGAGGGACGGATAATATCGTTGTGCAGTGCAATGCTTCTTAACCATTTTAGCCTAAACATTCGCTATGCTTCATACGATTTAAAATGCTCAGTGAGATAATACACCTTCGTAACTGGTGATTGTAAGCTCTTAGTAATTTCTGCATTATTCATCAAACATCAAGAAGGTATTGGCCGAACAGTATCAGAATGGCCTTGTTTATATAGTTATCGGCGTATTAGAGACCCACTGCAGGGTCATAGGTCTTTTCTCGAAGGAAGGTATGGGCATAATGACCGTGCCAGCCCACTACGTATTGCCGATTTCAAACTCTGAGAAATTCGCAGTTTTATGTTTTCCCACTTGCGATGGTACCACAAGAATATTTCTAAGATTACGGTTTCCTCGCGATGTTTTCCATCGCCGGCAACCGATAGTATTACACATTTAAATTAGTAAAATTGATTCATTTTGTAACGGCTCACTGAATTAAATTATAAAGTCTATAAATAAAAAATATATTCTTTATAATAAGTGCAAAGTGATAGTGGTATTTATGTAAATTATGTATTAATTTATGCAAACAGAATCCACAACCTTTTTGAACACATTATCATTAGGGAAATACCGCTTTCATTCAAACAATAATTAAATACATTTATAACGAACAGGTCAGGAAGGTGTTAGGTGACTGGTTGGGGTCGATTACCTTGTAATTCCATCTGATTACAGGTATTAGGGAAACGTATACAGTAGAGAAGGCTATTTGCGAGCGGAAACATTCGCAATTATAAGGGTTCGTTGCAATTATGCGCTATTCATGAAATACCGTGCGAAAACCAGTTGCGTAAAACAATGATTTTCTCTTATGTGTTTGGTGATAAATATTAATCTTTAGGTTGCTAGATAACTAAGAAATTCATAGAAGAAACCTCTGTAAATATGTTATGACGATATGATTTATTATCATTGATTATTTCACACGTAAACAAAGAATAAATGTTCCCCGAAGTGTCCAACAAGGACGTAACCCGCGGAAAGAAATAAACTAAGGACGAAGTTACCGCGACAAGTTTTGTCGCGGACAGCGCGATAAATCCCTCCCCCGAGGCTCAAAGTTGCCCAACTTGGAATTACTTCTGCCCATTATTTGCTGACCGAAGCTTTCGAGGTGGCGAGTTCGTGTTTTGTTCGGCGTGTTTCTTGTTGTCAATTCAGATATACCTTTTTTCTACACGATTTAGTGAAATGTCGCTTGATGGAATGTATATTTTATAGGCAGTGTAGCGATATCGAATCATCGATATTTATCGCTAGCCGCTAACTGAACATAGATTCGTTGGTTGCGACGTTTTAGGACCTATTCATAAATGTGACATGAATACGTTTTCTATTATTTAAATATTACTTGTGAACTCGTCTGCCCCGCTGTCTTCACTTTTGTATTCACTCTGTGATGAAACAGCTAGGAACAAGTAACAGAGAAGTGTCTAAACCCTAAATAGTTATTTGCATTTATGAGTGACATTCAATAACTTACAACTTCAACAGTAAACATTTAATTTCATATATAGTCATTGATGTTATTTGAACTTATGTAATATTTCATTGATTAATAAAGTTAAATGGACAGCTTACTTTATCTAAGTAGATGTCTATTATAATTGGATTTCACTGCGCTTACCCTCAGGTAAAATACAACTATAAAATAGAGAGATTTTGCCGGGATCTGGATTGATGGAATGTCATGTAGTAGATTTTATATTTTATTCATAATCTAGTGTAATTTGGTTCTATATTGTATAATATTGATAGTGTTTTACGTAATATAGTTTGATTATTGTGCACAAGTGAAGTGGATTGGGAAATAATACCGTGAATAAAAATAATATGAAATAAATAAAAATGGAAGGAAATAAAAATGGAGGTACATTTTTTTATTTTGTTTTACATGGGGAATCCCTACGGATTCCCCCCGAGCCGGGCAGCTGCGAGTGGGGTATGTCCGACTTGCACGGACTAAAACCCCATGGTGCCTTCTCACACCTATTGGCCGGGGAGCAGGAGCTGCCGACTGGTACTACAGGTTTTCAGGGACCTTTTTGCGGTCGAGGGGTCAGGATCGTAGACCCCTCAGGGGAGGGTGAGAGTTGCCCTCCCCAACAATCGTGGGAGTCGCATCGGCACAATGCGCCTCAACCTCACGGGCCTGTGCAGAAATTCCGCCAGGGCGATGAAGTACCACCATGGTCCAAGCACCATGGTCACCATCTTGGCAGTTCAGTGAAATGATCGCAAGAATCTTGTAATATTACCTACTCGACAATGGCAGTAATAATCTACCAGAAGATTGAATGCTAAAAATAAAATGAATAACAATAAAAATGAAGTCTATTTCATAAATATAATAACGTAAGACATGACGTTGCACTACTATTCACAAGATTTAAATGAATACATTTAATAATTTATAAGATAAACTATTGAACACAACAAGTCACTTTGTAAACGTACCGACGATACTGTTCGCGAAACTTCGATCAGTGTTTACCTATATGTAGTGTGTACAGCGACATCTCCTCAACGAGTGTGATAAACTTGATGCATTTTCAAGCGAATACATTTTATACAAGGTTAAACTACCCTCGACTGGGTCGCTTCAGCTTCCCCTTCCGCTTTATTCGATAGAATTTCATCAAAGAATATAGAATGTTGGAACGTAAAACTCAGATATATCCCTACATAAATCAGATGCTTGTAAGCGCGCAACTGAATAATATTCAAGAAATTAAAATTAAAATTAAAAATATTTATTATCAACTATTGTCGGTATCTTTATTGCGTGAAAAACTGTATGTGTAAAAGGTGTGAATACTGAAATAACAATTGCCAGTGGAGATTCGAAAAGGAAAACATGTTGTGCCGACCCTACTTAGGTGGGATAAGGATAAGAAGATGATGTCGGAACCTTTATTCTATTATAGTATCTAGATTAAAAACAGATCTTTTACTTTTTAATTATTATTAATTATCTTCTATATCCTTTTTATTTATATAATTATTTTTTAGTCCCTATATAAAACACTAGCTTCTGCGCACGACTTCGTCCGCGTGCAATAGTTTTTGGGCTACCACGCAGCGGAAGCTTTCAAAAGGAAAAAACACCGATTTTGAAATATTCTTTATTGGAAGTCCGCTCCTATTTGCCTTAACGTGATAATATATAGCCTTAAGCCTTTCTTGATAAATGAGCTATCTAACTCAAATTTTTCAAATCGGACCAGTAGTTCCTGAGAATAGTGTGTTCAACCAAAAAAACAAACTTTTAGCTTTATAATATTAGTCTATACTAATATTAGTATATATTAGTATATATATATTAGTAGTATATTAGTATATTAGTATATATATATATTAGTAGTATATTAGTATATTAGTAGTATAGTAGTAGTGTATATTAGTATATAGATTACTACTTTTCTCTCTTTAGAGTTATAGAGTGGACCGATTTTAATGACGCAAATAGTAAGATACACTCGAGGATATGCTTTATGATTTTCTTGGCCAAGTTTTATTGTGAACCCAGTACTTTAGCGTGTTTATACAAACAGACAGACAGACATTTCTAAAAATGATTGAAATGTATTCTATTACTTATTTCTAGATACCTACAATAGTTCCTTTCACGAAAATGTAAAAAGTACAGGCGCGTTAGATTTATTTTCTTATTATTATGTATAGAAGAAGATAATGGATAATGTTTTTTTTTTTTCTTCGGACTGACTACGCTATTGACCAAGCAAGGTCTTAACAGCTTCACCGGACTACATGGATAATGTTGTGTAGTGTTCGTCGCTGAGTAAAACTAAAAGGTTGAGAACCGCTAATATAAACAACATGTAATTAAATTATTTTTTTCAATCAAATTCTACACTAACTTAGATTTATAAGTCCAATAATGTTTTGACGTTAGTTACATTGACTCTGATAAGCACTATTACACACGATATTGTAGGATACCTAAAATAATGACTAAAAATTAACAAAATACTTCAATTGTTTATTTGTGAAGATAAGGCATAGACTAATAGTTTCAAAGCTTAATCAGTTTTAATTCAACTATAGGCATTATGTTAAGCTCGGTATTAATATAATGTGGTATAAGAGTTGTAGATAAAGAGATAAAAGAGAAACGGATAATTTAGAAAACTAAAAGACGGTACAGCAATGAATTTTAAATACAGTGTAAACTCTTTATGACGCCGTTCGTTAGAACGAAAAATTTTCTATAACGTACAGATTACTTCAATTTGGTTGATTTACCCAAATTAAACCAATTACTTGTTGTCTTTCTTCCGTATAATTTACGTTTCAAATTCGATATAATTTTTTGATTCTTTGGCCTGAAATAGAAACAAAAATAATTTAAATGTTAAATATTATTAAATTTTACTTTGTATTAATACTATGACTTTGTCTTCTTATATTATGCATGCTGTGTTCACATATAAAAGGGTTCGTGTCCATTTTTGTTCTTAGAACTCTGTTGTGTGGACCTTAAATAAATATGTAACGAAAACTCTTCACAACGAAAAAATGCTTGGTCCCTTAAAATTCGTTATAAGGAGTTCACAATGTATTTGCAAATATCATATCACAGGAATCTGAAGTTACTCTGTTTTCTTATCTCTACGAATTCATAAATATATATATTGCATAGATGTATTTTGTAATGATATTATTTTTACATATATTGTATGTAAAATATATTTACTAACATTAACTTTATCTAATCTAATTTATCTAACATCAACAAAGTCCGTACTTATCTTGGTGTGTAACTTAAAAGACTCTAAAGCATAGCTGACCCTTTACAACATTTGCCCGGGTAGCTTCTCCCAGTTATAAAGCCACCCTCAGCCCTAGTCGACTACATGAGTCGTTTTCCTAGTCTACAGAATCTGATGACCTATCTCCTACCTAACTCCCTAACTACGAACTAAAATAATTTGGATGTAACATTTGATTGACTTAATTTGGATTAGATTTTTCTAAAAATATTGCTAGATCAAGGATGGACTGTAGTTAAGATTTATACAATGTTAACATCAAATAAAGATAACAAGTAAATCCTGGACGGGGGACTTGTTCTCAATTGAAGTTGGATGGAGGGATCGATTGTAAAAGATGGGTGAGATAATCAATCAAAACGATTAACAAATTAACTTTTACAATTTTATGTATCATCTGCTAATCGTATATAGTATATATAGTTGATTTATTAAGCACATACACCAACCATGAAAGTAGTACCTACATCTAGTATTTATACACATAAAAGGTGGTGATCAGGACTAAATCTTCGCCCATTTCAAAATGGATACTAAGAAAATTAATTTGAAATTTGAGGATCACGGGTAACTTTATACTGTAGAAATTTCTCGTATATTAACAGCTGAGAGAATGGTAAAGCTTGTATTTTCAGGTTAGATTTATTTGATACTTGATCTTAACACTATTTGATACAATTAATACGACAAGTATTTTGGCCTTTTACAGTAATCCCTAAAGGCCAAAACTTATTATACGTCCTTATTCTAGAGTTAGATCCAACAACAGCCTGATATTTTAAATTCCAAAGAGTACAAAACTCAATTTATTGAACAATGAAATTTGCTATATCAGTTATATGGTATTTTCTGGACAACTTCCACACTAAGAATCAAGACTTATCTCGGTAGGAAGGCCTTACAGATGTTCAAACTAAAGAATAAAAAAACAGGTAAACTCAGAACAATCATTTATGAATCACACAAATATTGATGCCTTGTGGGATTCAAATCCACAATACTCAGCGCGATCCATACAGCCGCACTTTATTTGCGTAAAATAAATACATAGTTAGACATAACATGTATATTTCTTTGATATTAAAATACAAACTATTCATCCTATAATCTACGTGGTTGAAGCCTCAAACAGAAAGCTATTGTAGTTCACTTATAACAAAATAAACAAACTATATTCAACTGTATTCAATAAAAAAACGTCTATAAGAGTCAAAAAAGTTAGACCAGAATTATTCAAATAAATATGACACATAAAAAACTCAAAGATATTTTGTGCACACTCGACATTTATTGTGCGTACTAAATTACCTCATCCGATGTACTATTAGTATTCATAACTCCGTTCAAAGTACTCTCCGCTCATAAAGTCGTGTTCCTTTAATTTCCGTTTTCTACTCAATTTTCACGAGCTTTTTGAACTAAACGTGTATGCAAAAGCTCGTCGCCCAGTGTTATTAAGGTGGAGCGCTTTTAAGCTCAATTGAACTTTGGAAAGTTTTAAATTAAGCTCTGACGTCGAACTGGAAAACAAGAGTTAAGTAAAAAACACAAAGAGTTCTAGCGAAAGTAATATTGCTTATTAGAAAATTTTCTGCATATAAACATTGAAGACTGAGAGAATGACTCGATACTAGACTCTGTATATACAATACATACATAGTATATTATATGTTTAATATAGGGATGAAAACTATGTCAGAAGCTTAAGAGTTTAACTAATAACTTAGCCTAAGTAACAAACTATTGACAGGATTTATTAACAAACTCATATTGGTCGTAGGTTTTTTACTAATTTAAGGAGACTATATTACTTAGTCTGCAAACTAAATTCAAGAGGATAAATTTTAGTTTTACGGTTGAAACGAAAAGGGTATATATAATTATTCTGTCCGTGTGTATGTGACTGAACTCCTAAACGGCTGGACAGATTTTGATGAAAATTTTTGTGTGTGTTTAGGTGGATTCTAGAGTGGTTTAGATTTACAGTTGAACCAGGTAGGAGGCGCTGCGGTTGACTTTTAGGATTGTTTTTATTATCAAGCTAGAACAATGTTTGCCGGGCCTGCCAGTACCTTGTAAAATAATTCTCCATCCGATAATATGAATAACACTCTAAATATTGATTACCGAATGAGGAAAATATGATACATTAATTTTAAGAGACTTTTTTATACTTTATAGGTTTTAGCATTTGATCACAATCACATCCGGCTTTAAATGACGATGTGCTCTATGTTGGTTGGCCTTCAGCTTACTTGCAAAGGTTGAACTATATGTTGAACACGCGAAGCTATTACCATTTAAATTATATATTCCTTGTATAATTTTTTTCATTTAATTATTGTAGCATTTAATTGAATAAAGACATATTCTAATCGTGTACAAATTTAATAAAAACCGGTCATGCCATCTTTAACTAAATACGGGTACTCTGGTAAATCCGAACAGAACTAAGAAAAAATGTATTACAAGTTTTTTGAGTCTGTGAATTTATCACAGACACTAATAATTATGATAAAATATTGTAATGAAATTGTAGACACTATGTCAGAGAAATAGAAAAGAGCCTTTCACGAGAAACAATGGTTGTCACCGACAGATTCGCAAGCGGTGCGTTTACATAGGAGAGCGACAGTATATCAAGTTTGAATTAATAAAACTTCACACGGAAGATAATATCAAACATTAATGCTTAGTTACCGTATTGTATTTTTGTATGTTATTTTCCGGTACAGTGGTTCCAATGTTAAATCAGAACATATATTATTTTAGTATATGAATCTAACGTCACGGTCCCGTAATCCTATTTTTGTTTTGTTTTATTATGGCGTTATTACGCTTATTATTAAGGATATTAATAAACAAAGGTAGAATGAATGACTGCCATGTTGAATATAAATAGTTTATGTATGAATGTTAGAAATGTATTTTATCTATAATAAATACTTTTGTATAGAAGTATTTTTTCAATGTTGATGCGGCAATTGTTCAGGTAATATCGAAGAACTGATAATATTGATGTGATCAGTTAAATTATTAATTAAATATTTTAATGAACTAGCTGTTGCACGTGACTTAGATTTTGTGAAAATAGTTATCTTGTTTCATGGGTGGAGGGAATAGTTGCTTGAACCGGTAGGTAGTGTGGTCAAATCACTTGTTCTTCACCTCCATTGACTGCGAGTAGAGGCGTGGCCGGTATCTTTAGCAGTCTGCGAGGGCAAGGGGTATATGCTCAATCGCGGGATTCAAAGGTCTACAATCGATTGAGCTGGGAAAAAGAAAACATACACACTTACTTGGATGAGGTGCGGCCTGGTATCAATTCTGCTGCGGTGGAAGCACTGTTGTTTTTACAGCGTGGAATAAAAAAAATTGGCGGTTTTTACTTTTAAATTTCATTGGATAAATATTCACATGACACTCTAAGCTACATATGTAGTACGTAACATTTTGAACGTTTCAACCAATAAATGAGTCGAATTGACTCGCGCGGTATTGTTCGCTAAGCGATTGCATAGTGTAGTAAGGCAGTTATATCGAGTTGCCATACTGTTACCTCTTATACTTCAAGGAACAGATTGTTAATTCGGGATGTACGAGTATATTTGTATAGGAGGCGCTGTCCCGCGGTCCCCGTGTCTCGGAGCGAGTCTCCATTGTACTTCGGTTTATGTTACGGCCGTTGTTTTGATATTGTGTTTTCATGGCGCTTTAACAAGTTCACAATTCACTCATCCCTTTTATCGTGTCGTATATTCCAAGGGGGTTGACGAGATGTGCTCTCTCTCTCTTCATTTTTAACTTCCTTGGATTTGATTGGAAAATTTGATTAATTTTTAAACATAATTTCACGTATACGTAAGAGTATTGAGACTTCAGAAGAATAATAATTGTGGTGACAGAACAATATTTAACTAAATTTAATGATTCCTATAATTACACGTATTCTGAAGTTACTTTAAACTCGAGTATCTTTAATTTATTGATTTTATTATACATCAACTGTGCTCGTGATTACGTCCTCGTGGATATATATATGACACTCGGTGATACGACGTGGAGTAGTCAACACTCTAATGGTGGTAGAGCCACGCTGAAACTATTATTGGTTTCAGCTTGAATGGGTCGGCTCGCCCGGGGTAGTACCACCATCTCATAGAAAAACGACGTGAAGTAACAGTGCTTGCATTGTTGCGTTTCGTTCGGTCAGTGAGAGCGCCGGAGACCCATCTCCCCTCCCCTCTCCTCTCTCCTCTCTCCTCTCCCTTTCCCTCCCCTAACCCTTCCCTCCGAAAGGTGGCAACGCACTTGTGACTCCTGTGGGGTTGTTAGTGTCCATGTATGGTGGTGATCACTTAACAGCAGGTGACCCACCTGTTCGTTTGCCACTTATGACATAAAAAAAAAAAAAAACACAAAAGTTACTCGTACCTCAGACACGTGCTTATTTTGTATATGATTGACATGCAGTTCCCCGAAAGCATGAATTTAAACTAATAAATGAGCCATTTGCTATTAGTTTCATTAGGTTGCAAGTCTGAAAAAAAAATTACTGTCGTCTAATATCGTCTCTGAAATAGCCGAAAAAGAATGACAAAGTAAAATAATTTTAAACATCAACCGAAATTTTCCAGAAAATTTAATAATAAGGACCTAGATGGTCAATACTGAAATTCTAGTTTAATCCAACACACACAATCGAAAACCCATTGAAAAACAGTCATATTAGACATAAGAATATAAGATAAATTCTTTATAATTTAACAACTACTCCTATTACTTTAATTTCGTTTTTTTTATAACGCTAACAGAATACGTACCGTGGACTGTTGCCTGAGAGTTTTAAATCAACACAAATAGGATTTCGAACTTTTAACTTCGAACGAAATTACTTCGTACATTTAGTGTTCATATTATTTATGTTCGACTTTTACAACTTCAATATATTTAGAACTATTAAAATAATACGTTTATCGCCATCATTGAATTACAAATATTGTTTTGTTTTAATAACACTCATTTAACAATACTGACACTCTAATTAACACCTGTGAAAACAATATAAAAACTCAAATAATGAACAACCTATTTACCTTTTACCTATACTCTAGTGCGAACTAAGCCCATTCTTATTATAATTACAATATTTATGTTTTTTTAATTAGCACTACTAACAGTATATTTTTCCCCAAATACCGCATGTTAGCTGGAAGAAAATTATTTTCAGTATTAAGTTTCCGAAGTGCAGGAAGTAAAAAGTGTAGTAAAGCACTAATTTAATTAAAATATCACTGAGACATTAGCTATCAAGTCAAATTTATGAAAATTATATCATAATTCGAAATAAACCTAACAAACACAAAAGAAAACGTTATTTATCTACATATATTCTGCTCTTTTAATGTCCTAAGATTATTAAACAATTACAACGTTAAATTTAGCGCCATCTATTGTCGTGAAAAAGTCATGTTTTTGATATAATTTTAAAATAAATGAGTTGAAGATAAAATAGATCGGATTGTAAATACAAATATATATAAATATATATATTTCGTACTAATACATCCTATGTACTATCATATATGTTACTATAGTGTATAAATATGACCGTATATAATTTCATAAAAATCCATTCAATAGTCTTTATGTGATGTGCCCACAAACGACTGACATGCGACACAGGCAAAAATATGTTCTGTTATTGATTGTAGAGCCCAGAGTATTTTTTCTTAAATATATTCACCGTATAGATATCGCCTCTGTACTATGTTTTATTATATAATTCAAAGAATATAAGTATAACTAGAAGCCGCGCGCGGTACCCACACGGGTTTTTTAAAATTGTATTCAAATTGTGAGAAGGTGTACAATTATTGAAATGCTCTTTCAAATACATTTGTAGGCACGACACGCGCGTCATCTACCGTAAAGTAATTGTACTATGCATAAGTCTTCGCAAATGTGAGCAATACATTAAGCAAAGGTCTATAAGCCAGACGAATGGCATGGCAGCATAGTAGATAGGAACAAACAAATATCTGTATCATGGCGAGTGTTCTGAAGAGTTATTCAATTTGATCCCTTCCTCTCCTTTTCATAACCGCACCACACGTGCTGGTCTTCGGAGCCATAGTTTTACGGTAAATCCTATCTGGGCACGAACTAAAAAGTTCGCAACATCTTATCTTTGCCGTACCGTGAAGCTGTGGAACAAACTCCCGGCCAGTGTGTTTCTTATTTTTATATATTGAATATGTAAACACAAACACCTGCCGGACGGAATTGACCATCGATAACATAATTGGAGCTTTAACCCAGTATATAGCCTCCTCAGTGCACACTTACACTATACAAGAATCTCCAAATAAAAGATTAAAACTATACATTGTTTGTCTATTTATGTAAATCTGATACACTTTTATTTATATTTTAATTCTTTATAATTAGGGATATATCGCAAACGCTTATATTTAATATTGCCACGTTGACTTATATTTGTCAGAAATCGTTCATTATTATAGTCTAAATCTTGTTGATAACTCAAATAAATGAACATACTTGTATATTTTTATCTAATCGCATAATTTTATTCGGATATGACTTAGGTAGAAATGTAGTTGTGATCTTTGTTTATTCATTCATTCCCTTAATTATCGAGCTAAGTTCTCATTCATAATGCTACAATATATAGGATTGTCTAGGAATGACAAACACAAAAATCAATTTAATTCAATTATATAACATTAATACGTTCAAATATTTGTTGATGGCATCGTACATTTCATGATATACTTGTTGTTTGTTCTGTAACAATTTCTATCTTAGAACTTTTAAGGTAAAATGTTTAGGATCTAACATGTTATTAAAAGCTAAAAAAAGGCAACAATCATAAAGTTCTTCAGTAGCTTTATTATGCGCACTTTGGCGTTGTGGAATGAGTTACCTGGTACAGTGTTCACCCAGGGTTATGACATGAGGGTCTTCAAAAATGGATTAAAGCACACACTTCAAGATTGGCAACATAACAGCGATGCCCTAGGTGTTGCATTTATCCATAACGACGGTAACCATTTAATATCAGATGGGCCGTCTGCCCTTTGGCATAAAAAAACTCTTGTATCTTCAAAATGACTATTAACTATATTATTAGTAAATAATTACATGATAATTATTTTATATTAACGTAAATTAAGATATAAAACTCTTGTCAGGAAGCAGCTTTGAACATTCGACAATGGAAGTAACTCTCATTGAAGTCTAGCCAATATCCTCAAAAGGGATTTATGGTTGTCTTGGTGGTCTTGTTCTGCACTTCATCGAAATGTGTTTTGAAATAGAGTTCTTTTTCTTGGATAATACCTAAGTATTATTTTTTTTATCCTGGTAGTCCAGGTTATGTCAACTCCATATAGGCTGAGGAGTTTGAGTCAGAACCGTATTAAAGTCCATCCTTTTGCCGTCGGCCTTATTTTAATGAGACAATAGTACGAACCTCATGTCAACCTCAACCTCATGAATAGTTTGGTTTCAATGATCACAATAATATGTATTATATAATGAAATTTAAAATTTACTATCTTACAGTTTTCTCGGCAATACGTGCTTTTTTATATCAACTATTTCGCTCTATCATCTCGCTAAATGGTACATGTTAAAAAGCAGCGATAGTTATTATTCTATCAATGACTATGATGTGCCGATGTTATCACGATGTATAAGTAAACAAGCATTATGTAACAACTAGTAGTGCCACAGTGATTTAATCTTTCACCTCGCTTCCCAGTCCGTTAGTGGTATCCGCCGCAAAATACGAACCTGTACCGAACGCTTTACATTATAAAAGATGTCCGTGACATATTTTTACCGACCCTCCAGATGAAATAACGGCAGTGAACGATCAGTACCAGCCTGTCTCTCCAAACAGAGCGTGCTCACGCCCACGCCCGCGTAACCACAGATCACGCCGCCGTGGTCTAGGGATAAATTTCGCTCCCGCATACCAGACTAGACCCCCCTCGGCAGCTGCTCAAGCCTAGGTCCGTTCCCTCGGCGTGGAGCCCTTGAGTACGCTGCTCGCGCGATACAGTGACACAAAATCTAACATCACTGCGACAACATTACACATATCACCTCCACACACATGCACGCATACACGCTTACACATGTAAGTGGAAGGGTTTTATTTTTTTTCCCATATCAAACTGAAATAGTTTAGAATATTACCCGATACGAAATATATATAAGAGTTGTTGAGGTATGTATGCTTGGTACACATATATGTTTCAACAACTCATATATGTATGAATAGTTAGCTTAGCTTAGATAGGTCGCGAATTGCATGTATCAGGCAACAGCCAAAGCTGAGGTATGCCGCGCACCCTTGAGCTAGTTGTCAAAATAAAATCGGCTGAGTGCCTTAAGCGCTCGCCTTAGTAGTCCGGTGAAGCTGTTAAGACCTTGCGTGGTCAATAGCGTAGTCAGAAAAAAAAAAACTTTCACCTCGCTGAGTGTTCTCAATTCGAATCCAAACAAGATGTTTTGTATAATTATAGATTATGCATCTGAAACTGGATGTACACTTTATGTTTGTTCATTGTATGTTTGTTAAAATACCCCATGAGAAAGGACTTTTGAGAGATATGTCTTAAAAGAGCGGTGTGAAAGAGAAAGCACTTCACGTTGTTCCGACTAAAAGTTGTTGTAAAATAACGGAACAGCGTAATTCATTAATGATAAAAATATTATCAGCGATTGATTTGAAAACTACGATCTTGTTTGAGTTTCCTCGCGGACAGTTAAGAGCTATGGTAATCACTTAACATCAGGTGGATCGATGCCTGTTATTAACTTCTGTGTAATAGTAATAATGATTCAAAGCCCGTAGTAATTATTATTGACGATAGCTTTAGCCGTTTATGTAAGATAACATCTGAATCTGCCGTCTGTATTCGCCCGTGTTTAGTCGAAAATGGCTATTTAACAATTCGGCCTCGAGACGCGCCGTTATCATCAATCATAAAGACGATTAACGGCCCACGGGAACGGCTGGAACGCGGGACCTACTAAGAATATTTATAAGGGACCCATATTCTTTACATACAGTACCCGGTATGCAGTATATATTCCACGTCAAACGGACTGAGTTGAAATTTTTGTTATTAATCGTTCAAAAGATCGTTTTTTTTGGACATAACTTTCTTAAGAATGGTCCACATTTGAAATAAAAAATGAAAGAGTACATTCATTTTTATTTAAAACTCGATTTCAAGTTTAAAAATCAAAAACAAAAATAAAACAAATTTAGACAACTTTATATCCAAAAGATTGAAAAAAAAACTTTAGAAAGAGTAAAAAAAACTCCAAATTTACCAGGAGGGCTATTTTGAGGAGTACTAAATCATATCACTAAAATAAGGAAATAAAAAAACAATCTCTTTGAAACCGTCCCATTTAGCGTGGTATGACCCATGTGCAGTACACCCGGTATATCGTACATTGAGCTTTAGAAATGATTTAATTCTCTGCTTAGTAGATATTAGCATCATGACCTTATCACTTAGGTTTTTTCACCTTATATCCTTATCAGTTAGGAGTATTCCCCAAATATCATCTTTCTAACATTCGATGTGTAGTGATATTGCCGACACTACTATATTGTTTTTATCAATATACTCATACATAAACATAAATGTTTTATTATATGTTAATATTGCATCATACTCGCAATCTATATATATATATATATAATAAAACTGTAACAAGGCCAAATCTGTACATTAAATATTTTTAGAAAATTATAATCGGGGTAGACTTTGTTATCGATATAAAAGCCAAAAATAATACTTTTACAATTTTTTTCTGTCTGTCCCTATGAACACGTAGTTTTTTAATGCGCATCACACCTTTACTGGTCAAAATCTTGATTTTAAGAACATTTTTTTTTTCAGTAACTTTTAAACATGAATTTGTCACAGCCAGGCATGTTTTATAAACTTAACTGTTAACTTTATAAAATTAATTTCAAACCATTTTATTTTTTCCATTGCAAAGAACACTTTTCATTTTATTAACCTTTATGATATTAAGATTTCACCGTAAACAATGAAAACAACGATAATCGTAAATATATGACTTGGGACTGACGCCATCTTAAATACAAGTGTTGATAACATACGCTGCCATAATTATCGCCGTCTTTTTCGTGCAACCAGTGCTGCACTAAACTATAGTCATAGTTAAGTTATTCTGTATGCATATTATTTTTATAGCAATAAATCAGTGTGACTATTGAGTTAATAACTCAGTGAATGTATGGAAGAATAAATTTGTACTTATTTATGTCTACATAAAATAATAATAAATTTATTGCTATCCCAACATGCTTTGAAATTTCAAACTAATATTTTTATTTATAAAAAAAATAGCACCAGGCATATTATTGTCAATAACAAAATTGTCTGGCAATAATAATGCCATGTTTTAATAGTGTTTCAAAGTTAGTGAAAAAAAATATTAAAAAATTATATAAAAATCAATATTTTTGCCTGTAAAGTTGCAAAATGCACAAATAAACGCAACGTTTACCAGCAGCCAGGTAGCCCGTACGTTATATGGAAGAACATGAAGATATATAAAAAACTGACTTATTAAAATTCGTTCTCGAAACCGTTGCTAGCTCTTTGACGAATAGTTACAGGCAAGTGACAGTTGACGCGTCGACATGAGGCTCATATCTTTTTCATATTTATCTTTTTCTTCAATACAATGGAATGTGAAAAAGTTTTAATACAAGTTGAAGATAGGTATGATAAAGTAAGTGGTAGAGATGATTATTTAATTTTATTTTTACGTATTGTGGATGTGCAGAGAAAAAGAGAGAGTGTATATAATATATGCGTACATAAAATCTTCATTTTAATAGCAAACCAAGTCAAAAATTATTTATTTTATAAATATATTTTATCGTTTAATTTACAATTGAACTCTATCAACTTGATTTCTTATAATGTAAACTATACTGACTGTATAGTAAACGTCTACAAAAAAAGGAAAGAAACTTCGTTCCAAAGGGGGGTCCATAGACCCCGCAAGATTTTTTTACATTACGCTAATATATGTAGTTTTTATAGGTGATAGAACCACGCTGAAGTTAATACTGGTTTCAGCATGAATGGGGCGGGTTAATACCACCCTCTCACAGAAAACTGACGTGAAGTAACAGTGCTTGTTTGTACATTGTATTGTATTGCAGTGCATTGTTACAACCCGTTCGGTCAATGAGACCGTCGGAGGCCCACCTCCCCTCTCCCTTCCCTCTCCCTTCCCCCTACCTTCCCCCTCCACCTCCGCCCCCTCCTCTCCCAAACACAGGCTGGCAACGCACTTGCGACTCCCCTGGTGTTGCAGCTGTCTATGGACGGTAATGATCACCTAACATCAGGTGACCCACCTGTTCGTTTGCCTCCTATAAGATAAAAAAGGTTAGTTTTTATCTTAATTGAACCCGGTAGATGATGTTACGAACAGGTTCTAGGCATATTTTAAACGATTTCTCACTACATTGATAGTTTGGATTCACAATTGGAAAGCGTAGGTGAGGCTGCGATCGGGTTTTAGGTTTATTAAAATTTTTCTCGTTTAACAATACAATTGAAACCGGTGATAACCGATTTGGTTCAGACAAAATTGCACGGGTCAGCTGGTTTTCAAGAATATTATAAATTCGAATGTCAGTTTCTTTAATACGCTTTCACGTTTTAACTACTCAATCATTATACAATTAATCCTAAATTACATACACGTTGTCAGAGACACAGAAAATGGCAGAGGGTAACTTTTAGCAAGAAGAAACGAACAGTTCTTGAGAGATAAGTCGAATCTATATTATTACGAGCGAAACCGTCAGTAAAAGCTGGTATGATATAATTATTAAAGCAATATACAGTTCACAATAATGTACATGGAAATTAAATACTGTAAAGGGATTGAAGTACCCGAGAGCTATTAAATATAGCATGAGATTGATAATAAACTGTTTTTCTTTAATAAATTAAAAATACAAAATGCTCGGCTCAAATACGTCCCTCTACGAATCCTCTCCGACTATTATATAGATCTGGGAGAGGGGCCAATGTTTCAAGCTGTGAGATAGTTAAAGCTGCGAGGGAATTCCGTGATTCAGGGGTTAAATACTTCAAGCAAACACTTACATATTTATATTCTATTAATTTACATGGCATTTGATAATGTTATTTAGCTATCAACGATACCTTATCGTTCGAGTATAAAACGTTTTTACATTGCTACATCGAGTCAGTAAAGTTGTTAGGAAGTTCTTAGTATGTTATAGAAGAGAAGTGCGTTTCAATTTATGTAAAAACAAAATTGTGTCTCGAGTGTATACTTAATAGTTCCTACTAAATATTATAAATGTGAATGTGAGTCTATTTGTTTGCCAGATCTGAATTAACGCGAACGAAGAACAAAAGCTACTCACTCTATATAAATACCATAAAAAATGTCTTAATTAATTTCCAAAGATATTTTATGTCATATATCCTTATGAAATAAGCCGTTACTATAACCACTCAATGATGGCACATGGATCTTACACATCTAATCATCACAGGAATCTAAAATCTAAAGATTAAAAAAAAATCGAGGCAGTCATATCGACTGCCGAAAGAAGTAAAAATTCAAAACAATGAAATAACTGTGTTCTCTTTTGAATTTTTAAATAAATTATATTCTGAATTATTTAAATTTCATAATTTCCGAACCATAATTATACACATTTTTATACTTTTTATTAATTAATCAAATATATGGTGGGCTGCACCTTCTCAATACAAAACATTAATATTAGACGTAAACAAACCACTATACTACGAGTCGCTAGTCAAACGCAAGCCGCGCAAGCACATTACGCTTGGTCACGCTTTACTAGCATGTCATGACGTGAAATCATAACATTATCTTCTGTCAAAAAATCCGCTTAACGCGCCTAAAGAAGTTTTTACTTAAACAAAAAGATTAAGAAATTGGTTCTTCTCAAAATGTTAGAGAGTTCGGTTTACGGATGGCGCAATTCCATTATGCCATCTCTCACAACTTGTTAAACTAGTTGGCCTAAATGTTTGATAAAAAACATTTGACGTGTTTACGCCTAGGCCAGCTAGACGTCATGCCCCGTTGTGTCGCGTCGTGTCGCGCCGGCCCGCTTCGCGTCCGGTACGATCGACTCGAGTCGCACGACAATAAGTCGAAAAACTTTCCTGTTATTTCCTTGTCGAGAACGTCGTGTAGTGAATGTATAGTGAGATAGTTCCGGGAACTTGTCAAACAATTGTTATGGTAGTGCGTTTTAGTGCTTATGTATCCTATTCTATTACAGATTCTTTTAACTCTTTATTACTAAATGATGATACATTTCATTAATATATAAGGAATTCAAATATGAAATCCACATCTAATAAGTTGCATTTCAGCTTCACATTTCAGATTAAGCAATATATTATTATTAAAATTGCGGATCTAAATATCCAAGAATACTGTTCTTCCAATATACCTACCTATATATTTCATTATTATTTGCTAATCAAAATGTTAAATACTAATTATCCCACTTAAGAAGTTACAGATTACTTAACTAATGAAGACGAAGAACACACGAATAAAGCAATAACTCACTGGAAAGTTTTAATTAGATTTTCTTGAATTTAGATTTATTACTTTCACATTAATACTAGAAATAAGGTGTTCAATTATTAATTAACAGTATCTATTTATATATATATTTTTTTCTGTTACAGAAAAGTGGAAATGTTACTACAACTAATTCTAGATAAAATATCTGTAAATAGATATTTAAAACTTTTGTTAATGTATTTGCAGTTTTTATACCTGGTGGAGGATGACAGTGAAGCTAACAGTATGTTAATGGTATGCTCTAACTAGCAACCGCTTGCGACATCCCGTTGTAATATCAATATCAATTGTAATAACAACAAAGCTATGCATCACCTACTAAGGAGTTATAATAAAATAAATAGCATATAAACTTTCGTCATAAAGACACTGTTTTGTTTAATTTCACGATGGTCGGTCGAACTAATAAAATTGTTATACTGTTACTTATCTATATGATCACGTAACTCTGGTGTTGAAATTGGCACATTCGCTAAACTGTCCGCTAACTTTGTCCATATGAACTCAAGTGCTGTCTGGTTAACTTTTACGGCCCGCCTCTCTATCTTAACATGTGATAACTTTTCCATCGATCTCGCTTCTTACTGGCTCCATACGAACTTATCATATACATACATTCGAGACATATGTTTCAAACTATTTTTATGTGAGTAACTTTAAAAAATGTAATAATGTTTCGATTAATCTTGTATATCATATTCTATAAATACTTATAGGTATTTTGTAACATTTTAAAGTTTATATTATACTAGCTTCCGTTAATGGCTTCGTTTGGTGGTTGACAAAAAAAACTTAAAATGTTCAAATACATAACTTAATTTTTTTTAAATAGCTTCGGGATAATATATTATAATAATGGGCTAATTTCTAGTGTTTATGTGATTCACTATAATTATATAGATAGAATATGTTTAAACATGTATTCCTTTTAAAGCTACTGAATTTATCATGATTATCAATTTCGAGGTAAAATATTCTAAATTGAATTAACTAACTTAATGATGAAAACACCGTCACTTCATTCAGAAAAAAATATTATAAATTGGAAAGGTTTGTGTACAAGCAGGGAAGATGTTATCAGAAACTATATTGAATTTATACATATGAATGAAAGAGAAGTATCTATTATTTTTGCATCCAATTTAATTTGATTTTACTGATAAATAATAGCCCTTATCATAGTATTGTGTAGGCTGCACATTATTACGCCTTTGCATAATAACTAAATAGTTTAACTTAAATTATTTAAAAAGGTCGTGTAGATGTTAAATAATAATAAAAGCAAAAAAAACATCGTGTTTATCAGTGTGTGCACCCGAAGGAAGTGAATTTCTTTGACTTATATATATTAAATTAAATATATATGAGAATGCTCATATACTAAATGAAGTCCTGTGGTATAAATACTTAACTATACATTTACTCATATTTGTATATTACTAGACCCAGACAGACACTTATACATACCTACTTTACGTTTACCACGTAACGCGTTATACAAATTTCTCCCTACCGTGCCATGAGAAGTTTCACTACAAAAACTAAAGACACCTCATAATTTATCTAGATAAAACATAGTTCCACTGAAATTACGAAGTCATTTCATTCAAATGAAGAAGAAGAAAGCTATTCTTCTTCAATAGTGTGTTTAGTGCTAGTGTTCAATAACATTTTAATATCGACAGCACCTAAAGCCATTGGACGTAAAAACAAAAATTCCTTAAGAAGTAATAAAATTGTGAACTCGAAAAATCGTTCTCCGGAAATACGTTTCGAACTGTACAAAGCGGTAAGTGCCTATCATTACTGTCGAAGTTCAGTTAAAACGTAAACTTTAACTCGAACTTAGACTCGGCTAAATCTGAACTTGACATTTCTTACTGAAACTTGTACGGAGTTAGCGAAACTCCCGCTCTAATGAACTGTAATTGTTAATTCCACGTTAACTTTACGTTAATGTTGCGACGCTAATTATCCTTTTAATTAATATTTAATTTAAAATGTACTGGTAAATGATTGCGACCCTAATCAAACGATAAAACGTATAAGTCTAGCAATAAAGTTGCCTTTAACATAGTATGTAGGGTTTACTAGAAGAACTTATAGCGGCAATACAGATCAAACTCATACTAATTACAATTTTTCTTGCTTTATAAATATACGTCGTTGGTTACGTCAATATTTTTTTGTAAATTAGACTAGTTTTAATCATAAATCATGACATCGAAATCACAAATAAATACAGCTTAATTCTAATATTCTTATTCAATTATTTAACAAATTATATACCGTTGGTTATAGATGTCTGATATTTAATTGATTTTATTAAGATTGTACATCGAGTTGTTCAAATATATTCTTTATTAGTATAGATAAACAAGCAGATGTAAGCAACGTCTTCTCCACCCGATCCGCACAGGTGTGCCCCAAGGATTAATTCTCGCACCCTCCTTTTTCAACTCGTTTATTAGTTGCTTACAGTGTCTCCAAGGATCCAATGTTACGCTAATGACGCAGTCATTTACGGCTTAGACAGGAAGTGAGCCAACGTACCGTTCGTAGTTTTGGCGAATAATATTGTAGAAGGCGTATAGAAATCAACACAGATAAAGGTATCGCGATACACTTTGACCTCATTACAAGTTGGTTCGAACTCAAACCCGTTAGTTGCTATTTCATAGACCACTAAGGTCAAACACCTAGGTGTCATCCTAGATAAAATAGTCACGTTTCAAGAACACTACGTTTAGAGTGCGTCACAAGGCGGAGCGGACTCAATTGATTATCTAAATTAATTAATATCTAGAATCCTAGTTAAATACATTATTTAAAAAAATAACAACGTGCGTTTTATGGCGTTTTATATCGCGACTAGAAACTCCTACAGATACGAACTTCGTCTGGGTATAAAGGACGAAGGAGAAAGTTTATCAAATTTGATCGTAAGGTCTATACGCATAATATATACATATCTATTGTAATGACTCATATCGAAGATCAGACGGTATCAGCCAACAATAGAAAAGAGGAAACACTTAAGTATATTCGAATATATGTAACGTGTATATACTCGTATGTATGTACAAGCATCCCCAACTAATAAACCTCATTTGACATTTGACCCGAAATAAGCCATATAAAGCGAATGACTTGTTGTTTACAACAAAAAACAACGAGTTTTATTGTCGAAACCTCATAAGTCAAAACTTGGTACATTCCGCGCAGGCCGTCCCGGGGACGAAGTTTAACTGCCGCCTCAATTACTTGCGCTACATCAATTTTTTTATATTTCCTTTAGTCGTGTTTCGCTTTTTTTGTTTTTAACGTTGATTGTCTAAGTGAGTTTAATAAATACTAAGTTTTTTCAATTATGAAAAACAAGCAATAAACCGTTAAATAAAGACTAATCAATGTTGATATTATATCCCAGTTTTGGAGTCGGTACATTTCTAAATTAATTCATCTGGTCTCTTATATTAGCTAAAATAAAGGTTTTGAGGGAATTCACGAAAATGTATTATCTCTTAAGTTCAAATATGTGTGAATCCTAGCAATTTTAGGTCACATTTTCCAATATAATATACACATTGGTGCCTAAAATAATAATAATTAGTTTAAAAAATCATGGTCCGTAGTAGTATAATAAGTACCCAACTATTAAGCCGAGTGGTCAGTTCCAGCAAGTAACTGAGTTTTATATGATGACCACAACTATAAAGGCATATAATATTAGGCTTTATTATTTATTTATTTGCCCAGAAAAGTTGTTTAAAAAAACAGAAAAAATAACACTGTTAAAACGGTAGATCTTCATTTTAATATTAATGGGTTCCTCGTCACGATTTTCCATTTCGCATTTGATTAAATGAGATTTATTTTCATTTTTTGTAATTTAGTAACTTCAATAATTTAATAACAATAACAACTTCAGAAGATATTCATAATTGAATTTGAACTTACCGTATATTCTTGTTACTGACATAATTAATTATAGACCAATTTCGCTAGCTACTGTTATTGCTAAGGTATAGATGTAGGTAAATAGGGTAATTTGGTGGTTCACTGCATACAGAGTTAAATAAATACATTAAGTTACATGTAGCTTTATTTGGTTTACAACCCAGACTATACATAGAATGCCGTTTTACCTCTTAAGCAGACCGTCAGGTACTAGGTAGGTATACTATTTTTTTTTTATCATAGGAAGCAAACGAACAGGTGGGTCATCTGATGTAAGTGATCACCACCGTCTATAGACACTTGAAACACCAGGGTAGTCGCAAGTGCGTTTCCAGCCTATGTGGAGGGAGGGGGGGGGAGAAGGAAGGGAATGGGAAAGTGGAAGGGGAGGGGAGGGGGGCCTCCGGCGCTCTTACCGACCGAACGAAACGCAACAATACAAGCACTGTTGTTTCACGTCGGTTTTCTGGCAGAGTGTGGTACTACCCCGAGTGAGCCGACCCATTCATGCCGAAACCAGTTATAGCTTCAGCGTGGTTCTACCACCTACAAGTAATAGATTCAGCGTGGCTCTACCACCTACACTAGCCGAAAAACACCAATTTATGCCTGTTTTCTAGATCTAACTAAGGCTTTCGATCTAGTATCCTATAATCCATTATGGAGGAATTAAGGAATACCGGTTTACCCCACGAACTTATTAACATTTTTTCGATATTGGTACGGACATCAAGAAAATTATGTAAGATGGGCGGGAGAAACCTCTGATGTATACAGGTTGGATTGTGGGGTGAGACAGGGGGTATAAGTTCCCCGAAACTTTCTAACTTATTTATAAATGATTTTATCCATCAGCCATGCACAATTCATGCAGGATGCACGATAGATAATCAGATGATGAATAATATAAGTTATGCGGATAACATGGTACTCCACAGTCCTTCAGTTGGTGTTCTGAGAAAACGTTTGCTTGTCTGTGAGACCTATGCTAATAAACATGGCTTAAAGTATAATATTAGGTCTTTACCTATGAAATTGCCTATGAACTTGATCTGCTCGCCAGTTTTTTAATGTGAGGGCCCCATTGTAATTTAGGATCTAATGTAATTCCCAAGAATACAGTATTGTCAACTAACCCTACTAAATTCCCTTCGATCTTGATTCTACTATCAACCTGTCTTACATTGGGTTAAGTAAATCTTATACATTTCGTTTTATTTGCATTTAGCAATAGGTTATTTAACGCAAACCAATGACAAATTTTCACTTTAAATATTAGAGAAGTATCGTCTGCAAAAAGCACCATGTCAGCAGAGTTATTAACCACTAGCGGTAGATCGTTTATGTATATTAAGAACAAAAACGGCCCTAAAATAGAGCCCTGCGGGACACCAATTCTAGCAAGCGATCCCGCAGAGGTTACCCCATGTATGTTAACTTTCTGACAGCGATCTTTTAAATAAGAGACTAGAAGGTCGAGAGAAGATCCACAATCAACGCAATCGAAGGCCTTAGACAAATCGCAGAACACACCAATTGCATCTTGCGAATCCTCCCAGGCTCCTAATATATGATTTATGAGCGTTGCACCAGCGTCAGTAGTAGATTTCGATTTTGTGAAACCAAACTGTCGACCATCCAGAAACTTTTGCACAGTAAAATATTCTACCAATTGTTTAAGCATAATCTTTTCAAAAATTTTACTTATCGACGGAAGTACAGAAATAGGTCTATAATTTCCAACTACTTCTGCAGCCTGATTTAAACAAAGGAACCACTTTGCTTACTTTCATTAGATTAGGGAAAGTTCCTTTTGATATACACTGATTAAATATATTAGCCAAATGTGGTGAAATAGTGACAATTAAGGACTGTATTACTATTACTGACATTCCCCATATGTCTTCGGTGTGTTTTAAATTTAATTGTTTGAATGTCCTTATTATTTCACCTGCACTAATAAATGAGAATTTAAATTTTGAATTTGTAGGTGCACTCATATTCTTTAAAAGAGCTGCGGCACCCTGGGCTGATGATGTTATACTTATTGTTATTTGTGAAGGTATATTAGTGAAATAGTCTTGGAAAATAGTTGCTACCTCTGAACTGTTCGAAATACGTACTCCGTCGACACTTAGATTAAATGAGTTATCATTTATTAAAATTTTTCCTAATTCTGTCATAATCACTTTCTGGATCTTTATTAATAAAAGTTTCCAACATTGTGTTCAGTTCTTCACAGTACACATCTGCACTAATGCTCACCCCGTTTGGTAAGAAGCTGAATCGCACCGGCGCTAGACCACCAAACAGTGACTATGACTATTCTAGGGGTACATTTTCGTTTATGACATTGTTTATCACCACCAACCAGGATCCAACCAACTTGCTGAGCGCTTGCGGTTATCAAACAGAATCCATTTTTCGTCGCAGCTAACAATGCGGTTCAAAATTCCTTCATTTGTGTGACTGTTGAGCAGTGCAAGGCACGTCTCGACGCGTACTTCGCGCTGGCGATCACGGAGTTCGTGGGGCACCCATTTGTCAAGCTTTTTTACCATGTCAATTTGACGCAAATGGACCAATATTGTTTTGACGCTAACTTCAAAAGTTACTGCTAATTCAGCCGTAGATTGTGTATCATCAGCTTCCACAATCGCCTTTAATTTGTCATTGTCGACGAAAGTCTTCGGACGACCGCGAGGATCACTTTTCAGGTCGAAATTCCCAGAACGGAAGCGAGCAAACTATTAACAGGTGGTGTGTTGGTTTGAGTTTTAGCTCCGTAAACGTCGTTTATGTTGCGTGCCGCTTGTGCCGCGTTGCTGCCACGCGGTACTGATATTCCATAATTACTCGAATTTTTAACGTATCCATGATGACAAAAAAAATTGAAATGCGATGAAACTGTAACACTTATCAATAAACAAATGACTACTTTTGGAAAATGAAATTAATATTTTTAAAATAAAATTAATTTGAAATTAGAATTCTTAGCCAAACAAAAATTATTTTGATTTGAAATGGCCAGTACTGCAAAACGGCAATTTCATAGGTAAAAACCTATTATTTAAAAAAAAGTGAATATATGGTATTCACTGCTGGTAAAAACTTTTCAGAAGACGTACCCCCTATAAATCTTTACGGTATGCCCTTGAATAGAGTATATGAATTTAAATATCTGGACCACATTATCACGGCGGAAATGAAAGACAATAATGATATTGAAAGAGAACGTAGAGCGCTCGCAGTTAGAGAGAATATGTTGATTCGTAGGTTTACTCGCTGTGGTGATGAAGTTAAAATCCAACTATTCAAAGCATTTTATCAATGTTTTTATACGAGCAGCCTACGGATCAGCTTCAGTAAGAGGACTATGAACGCATTGCGTGTCCAATATATTAATATTTTCAGAATATTAATGGGATTACCACGACTTTGTAGAGCTTCTGGGATGTATGTAAATGCTAGGGTTGATGATTTCTATGCTACTCATTCTATGAATCAGTAAGAGAATAGCATCTATCCTGGTAGACTTCGCGGTAGTCCCAATAATATAATGAGAACAATGGTAGACATGTACGACAGTCCTTTGATGAAACACTGGATATCTGTTGTAATATAATAGTGTGATGTTCATCTTTTCATCCTATTTCATATTCATTTGTATAATACATCCGGAGGCACTGTAGTGCCTCAAGCCAAGTACACGTTCAACAACATATGTAATAATGTGTGTGAATATGTAGGCGTGAGGCTACTGTGCCTTTTATTCTCGAGTCATATGTAAACATAACCTCACCATATTTTTAACTTGTATTATATTATTAATATAGCTACTTAATTTTAATTTTATTTTTAAATTGACTACCAATTGATGAATTTAATTGAGTATTTAATTATATATAATTGAGTATATATATATATATATATTTTTATTGTCTTTGTAGACCCTTATTGTCTTATAAATAAATAATAATATATTTTGATGTTTTTTAAACATATTTATCAGACTATTTCCAAATTTTTAATAATCTGTTTTAGGATGTGTCTTAGATGCTGAGAATATCTTAAGGAGATTTTAATTGGATTTTTATCCAAAAAAAACAGATATATACGCTTTACATTGATATTAATATATGTATTGCATATACGTTGCACATTTAGTTAACTATTCTTAATTTGGAATGAAACGACCCCGTGGAAAATTATCTAATGATCTACTTTGGTAAATATATGACGGATGCCCATATTTCATAGTTCGTAGTATTTTAAAAACAAAAAAAACAACGATATGTTTGTAAACTTAATATTTAGAAAAAAACAAGTGTGCAGTGAGAGATCCTCTGTTTTGAACGAAGTTTTATAACGTAAAGTAATAAATCAAATCAAAAATTTTCATTTAAAATTTCAGTATATATTTTCATTTATCCAAAATCATTACATGTTATAAAATAAAGTTATCTGCTTCGTCTGCCTGTTTATCTGTCTGTTCGTGATAAACTCAGAAACTACTGAACGGATTTTCATGCTATATTCACTAGTAGATAATGTGATTCATTGGGAAGGTGTAGGTATATAATTTGTCAAGGCTTATACACTACCGCTAGTTAAATATAAAATAATGAATTATAAATTGCATAAAATATATTAAATTAATTTTGTGATATTTCCACGCGTAGTACAATTTTTATAGCCCACAGCGCATGACACTTGCACGCACACACACACTAGTATACTATAAAAAGTGACAGAAATAGAGAGATAGAAACATGGAGAGTATAATTTTTCGAATTGACTCCACTATTGACCTAGCAATGTATTAACAGCTTCACCGGACTACGGAGAGGTATCTTATATATTAATACGTGAAACCCAAACTTTGTATCCCTTTTCAAGAGAATTGCGTGAAGGGCTGAACATGAAATTTGGCATAATTAAAGTTTATATGGAGGAGAAGTGCAGAAAGCTATTTATTTTATATAAAATGCATTACAAGTATATTAAATTAAATAAAGTATACATTACTCACACAATTGCTTGAATTCTACACAACATATACACACATGTAAATTTATCACAAAGTCATCCGTCATTTTACTCTTGCGTTCCAGTTACCTTTTTCGGTATTTTTAACATGACTGACGTTGCTTGCCCTTTGAAATCAACTGGTCAAATTGTAGGTTAATTGCATAACAATATAAATATGTAAATTCATAACATACATCAATAATTAATTGATACATAATTTATGGAACCACTGAAATAATTATTATTCTCTTTGGTGTTATTGAATGTCAAATTTCTAGGTGACAGGACTGTTTCCATTTTGCTTCATGTTGTCATAAGGGTAAAGCAATATTACCAAACTCGATGTCAATATTTTAACATTTAGTATTTTAATGGTGAACTCACTTTAAGTGATGATTCAATAAAAAGAGCCAAAAAATACTTTGTAAATTCAAAATAACAAAATTTGTTTGCTCATGAAAGTAATCCATGCAGTTCAACCTGATGTAGCAATTATATTTGGTACAGTTGATGATGAATTTTGAACAAAAATGAATTCTTTTCAAAAGTTATTCGTAGTAATAAAAATATCTTTGTTTTAGATTCATCATTTGATTCTATTGTGTATCCATTACTTTTCCAAGCGATGTTACTGGGCATATAACTATTCCTCATAATGTACAGACTTCATTTAATTCAATATCACTCAGAAATGCCACCACTCATGGTGTCGTGTAAAATTAATTGAGAATTGTATCATGAGTTGAGCGAGTTATTTTCGTAATATTTACTTAGAATTTGAGAGCCTTACCACCTTATGTAACCGCCTGTTTTTTGTTTCAAATTTTTAATTAATTTTAATTGTCATTTAGGCATAGATTTTTTTAAATGATTATATAATTAAAAAAAAGAGTGGTAAATAACAGTGAAGCAATGAAGAAAACCTTTGATTATAGAAGTATACCCTTTGACACAAGAACCGTAATAAAATTCAAACTTTAAAAAATCAATGAATTATGGGCGAATGTCGACCACTGGGCGCCCACTAGTAACACTTATTCCCTACGTACTGGTTTGTACCGCAAGTCGCGATATGGAACTTCGTTCCAATAACAATAATTCATACAAAAAAGATATATTTTGTTATTCAACAATTTCATATAAAAATAAACACACATACGAGATCTAAATCTTCATTATGAATTAAGTAGATCTCAAGTCTATCACTTGTGTACTTTTTATACAAGAAGGTTAGATATATATAAATAATTATCACCTGGTATCTATTTTCTCTGCCAGATCTTACCCCACAACACTAACCTATCTTGGTATATAAATTTTACTACCGTGGAAGTTACGGTAAGAGGAAGTAGCGTATTTTGGAAATACTAATATTATTACCTATTTTTACTACTTGTTGGCGATTTTAGGTATAACGACTGTATATCATATGCATTATTAATAATTGCAATGTATTTTAGTTTAAAAAGTAAAAGTTTATGGATTACACTATCAAAGTCTTTTTTTAAATCAATAAATATTCCTAAAACAATTTTCATAAGATCAAGTGTTTAGATACGGCAAAATAGCATAACCTTTTATTTTATTTTTTTACCGGCTGTGTCCGTCCGCGTAGAACCTAATGTAAAAAAACAGTGGCTAATAAAATCATTTGAATGTATTGAGTCCACTTACTTATCTACTTTTCTCTCGTACTTAAGTCGCGTCGTCATTAAAATTACAATAACTTTTAATAGAGTGAACCACTTTTAATGAAACCAAAACTAAGTGTTATTTGAGGATATGATTTATAATTTTCTTGGTGAGGTTTTATCGTGAACGCTGTACTTTAGCAGTGATGCGTGTTCAAACAAACAAACAAACAGAAAGACATTTCTAGAAATGATTGAAATGTATTTTATTGCGTATTCCAAGACACTTCCAATATTTTTTTTCACAAAAATCTAAAGAGTACAGATACGTTACATTTATTTCTTATTATAGTTATGTATAGACTGGAAACAACTGGGTGAATGTAATGCAAACATTTTGATAGGCCTCGGGGACTTATTTGAATGGTTGAAATCTATATTATAATAAAACTGTAGCAGGGCCAACTCTGTACATTGAATATTTTTTGAAAATTTTGATAGGGGTAGGCTTTGTTGTCGATATAGAAGCCAAAAATAACCCTTTTAAAATTTTTGTCTGTCTGTCTGTCTGTCCGTCTGTCTGTCTGTCTGTCTGTCCCTGTGAACGCGCATCACTCTGAAAGTACTGAACCGATTTTGACGAAACTTGGCACAGTGATAACTTATGTTACGAGATTACATTTAGGATATTTTTTTTCTCATAAAACGCAAGGGATTCTCCAGGATCTGCCTGTTTGTCTGTCCCTTTAAACACGTATTACTCTGAAAGTACTGAACCAATTTAGACGAAATTTGGCACAGTAATAACTAATAGTACAAGGTTACATCTAGGATAGTTTTTATCTCATAAAACGCAAGGGATTCTCCAGGATCGGCCTGTTTGTCTGTCCCTTTAAACACATATTACTCTGAAAGTACTGAACCAATGTAGACGAAATTTGGCACAGTAATAACCAATATGACAAGGCTACATCTAGGATACTTTTTATCTCATAAAACACAAGGGATTCTCCAGGATAACGAACGAAAGTAAAAAAAATGTAGTTCATGATATTCTTGACGAATTTTGGTAAATTTTCTTTGTGCTATATATAGCAGACAGATTAGCTAAAAAATTAAGCTATATTTCCATATGCTACTTCAAAAAAAAAGACCAAAAAAAACGACCACCGTGATTCGAACCGTCAGCTCCGTCGAAACATATAAAGCCCCGTACGTTACAACTGAGCTACGCCTACATGACATTACTGTACGTAATTATCGACCACGTATAAAACATTTATGTAGACGAAACTGTCACTTATGTTGTTACATTTATTTCATTGTATAAAAAAATGTTTGCTAAACAAAGGTGACAAGATTTATTTATTTATCTATACTATAATAAAACTGTAACAAAGCCAAATCTGTACATTACAAGGTTACATTTAGGATACTTTTTGACCCATAAAACGCAAGGGGTTCTCCAGGATAACGAAAGAAAAGAAATTAGTTAATGTAACTAGACTTTTTTGCGACACCTTAGTACAAGAGCCAGCAACGTTGGCAGAACGAGAATTTGAGAAAAGCTGGTTCTTTAATATGAAGATATATTATGCCCTTCCAAACACGATTCAGGATACCTGGTAGCCGGTTAACGTTGTATTTTTTAATGCGAATTACACCTTTACAGATCAACATTTTGATTTATAAATAATTTAAGGAACATTTTTTGTCAGTAACTTTTATAAGTTTAACGTTTATACGCTATTAAAAACATGAATTTTTCACTGCCAGACAATTTTGTTATTGACAATAATGTGCCTGGTGATATTCTTTATAAACAAAATAATTCATTTCAAACCATTTTATTTTTTCCCTTGCAAAGAACATATTTCATTTTGTTAACCAGGCTCTTCCACAATTATGGCTATCTTTATTATACAGCCAGTGTTGCGCTAAGCTAGAGTTATAACTAAGTTATTCTATACATAGGTTTTGGTAGGGGGTAGAGCCACGCTGAAGCTATTACTGGTTTCAGGATGAATGGGTCGGCTCGCCCGGGGGTAGTACCACCCTTTAACAAAAAGCCGACGGGAAGTAACAATGCTTGCATTAGTGCGTTTCGTTCGATTAGTGAGAGCACCGGAGAGGCCCACCTCTCTTCCCCTTCCTCCTCTCCCCTTCCGCTTCCTCCCCCTCCAACACAGGTTGGCAAGGCACTTACGACTCTCCTGGTGTTGCAAGTGTCGATGGACGGTAGTTATTACTTAACACCAGGTGACCCACCTGTCCGTTTGCCTCCTATGACATAAAAAAATACATTATATTTTTAATTTACCCTTTTTTATGTTGAAATAAAATAATATTAAAAAAAAGTATGTGTGTGTACTTATGTACACGCATTAGAAGTTATACTTCTTTGGCGTAACAAGTAAAAATCTTTTCAAAAATTTTATCTTGCGCCTTATTCTACGTTTGTAGAAAAAACGACACTAACAATAAAAAAAAGGTATTTAATACAATGAAAGTTTTAATATAAAGAAATACAAACAACAAATACAAAGAAACAAAATGTTGACTATAGCTAACTTCAGGGTGTCGGTTTTTCGTGACGGTGTGTGCGCGCAACGTAAAAATTTACTCTCATCATTTTTCCCTAACGCGCCAAAAGAAATATAACTTCAATAAAATTACAGATATCTTAACATGGTTTGAACATACTTCTTTATTTACAAAAAATTGCATCGGGCACATTATTGTTAATATCAAAAATGTCTGGCAATAATAAATTCACGTTTTAGTAGCGTTTAAAAGTTAGTGAAAAACAAAACATTCTAAAATTATATAAAGTTCAATATTTTTGCCTGTAAAGGTTTACCGGCAGCCAATTCGCTGTCGAAACCGTTGCCTAGCTCTTAGACAAATAGTCACAGGCAAGTGACAGATGACACATGTTGCTCATATCTTTTTAATATTTATGTTTTTCTTTAATACAATGTAGTGTGAAAAAGTTTTAATACAAGTTGAAAATAGTTATGATGTCATTCAGTGTTTAATTTATCATTATTTATTTTATGAATATATTTTAACGTTTAAATTACAATTTAACTCTATCAACTTGATATTTTATAATGTAAACTATACTGAGCGTATAGTAAACGCCTACAAAAAAGGGAAAGGAACTACGTTCCAACTGGAGGTCCATGGACCTCTCAAGCTTTTTTTACATTACTGCCAATATACGTAGGTTAGTTTTTATTTTAATTGAACCCGGTAGATGATGTTACGAACGGGTTGTAGGCTTATTGGGACAGAAGGTACTGGGACAACGTACTGGGAAGACATTTATCGGCAATATATGTAGGTTATTTGTTATCTTAATTGGACCTGGTAGGTGATGCTGCGAACGGGTTCAAAGCATATTTTAAAATATTTCTCACATACCAACTGAGTATATGTTTGAGTGAGTCCCTGGATAGTTGGGATTCACAATTTTAAAAAAAATGTAGTTCATGATATTCTTGACGAATTTTGGTAAATTTTCTTTGTGCTATATATAGCAGACAGATTAGCTAAAAAATTAAGCTATATTTCCATATGCTACTTCAAAAAAAAAGACCAAAAAAACGACCACCGTGATTCGAACCGTCAGCTCCGTCGAAACATATAAAGCCCCGCACGTTACAACTGAGCTACGCCTACATGACATTTCTGTACGTAATTATCGATCACGTAAAAAGTAATTGTGGTTATTCTATTTTAGGCTAGCTGTTACCCGCGACTTTGTCTGCATGAAATTTAGCAAGATTTCAACTTATTCTTTATTTTTAATGACAGAAATAATTATCGGCTTATTGTTTACAATTCGACATTATAATTATTAATAACATTAATGATATAGAGGTCTTCCTAATAAGAGTATTACGTAAAGAGTTCCATAATACAATTTGTTGCGGAACAGACAAGCGTTTATTTTTTGTATAGTCACTAAATCTTAATTATAATAAGGGCAATGTATATTAAATGTAATGTAAATATAAATCTTTATAATAATATTTTTAGTTATTGTTTCAATAGTTCCTTATACAGTGTAAGTGAGCACTGAGGTAGTTATATGGTTGGTTATGGTTCCAAATATTATGCTGATGACAAACCTCATTTGGCACGCTCTTTGTATTTATATATCTAATGTACACGTTACATGTTACTTTTAGTGGCGTGCGCGTCGTACTTACAATTGTCTTTAAAGAGCGTTTCTGTAATTGTACATAGTCTCACAATTCTATAATTCTTTAATACGATTTTAAAAAACGCGTGCGTAGCTGCGGGTACAGCTAGTTTTAAAATAAAGTTAAAACAACACAGCTAAAATAAACAATGGTCGACAGGGTTATTCAAAGTTCTGTTTGTAAAACGATGTGAACGTTCTTCCAATGAATTCATTCAACAGATATGATATAACACAGGACGCCCATTTACAATAAATACCAGTAATATTAATCGAGTAAGAAACATGAACCAGAAAACGTGGGAAATCTTTCATGAGGCTTTAACAAAAATATTAAAAACATTTTTTAACAAACAAATGTGAAAAATACTTAAAATGTTGACATTGACAATTAACTACATCTTCTTGAACTACTTTATAAAAAACCGACTCAAGCTCTACGTTTAAAACTTATGATAGTATTATGATACAAAGATTCTTGGGAAAATATGTTAAATTACTTTATTTATATTTCAATGCCATCTGTTAAATATTTAGCGAACTATTATTATACTTACATCGTACAGAAATAATTCTAACTAATATTGTAAATACGAATGTGAGTTCGTTTGTTCGTTACGCTTAATTGCTCAACCGATCATCATGCAATTTTGTATACTCGTTGTCAGAGGCGATGCCTAGAAAAACTATATTATTCTCGAGGAATAGGTGAAATCTATATTACCGCGAGCGAAGTCACGATCAAAAGCTAGTATTATATTTTTGTGAACATAGTTAATAATCGTCTAGCTCTGTATTAGAGCTACCACTTTTATTCCATACTAGCTGACCCATGCAACTTTGTCTGCGCCAAATCGGTTATTAGCGGTTACAATTGTATTTTTAAACGCAAATATTTTTTTTAAAATCCCGACAGTAGCGACGTTTACTGCTTCCATGTGTGAATTCAAACTATCCAGGGACTCACACAAAAATATAGCCAGTTGGTATGTGACAAATCTTTTAAAATAAGCCTAGAGCCCGTTGGGAGCATCATCTTCTTTTGTTTTTTTTTTTTCTTCGGAACATCACATACCCAGTCCAATTAAGAAAAAAACTAACCTACGTATATTGCCTATAAATGTCTTCATATTACCCTTTGGGTTGCACCTGTGCCACTCAACTTCGCGCCCGTTCACTATTCGCGTAGAGCCTACTTTAAGACTCACGAATATTCAGAAAACTAATTTTGTCAAATATCGAAATAACACACGTACTGACAAAACACTAACACACGTATTGACAAAACTCTAAAATTATAACGTACTGTACATTATACGGACCGATGGAGGCGTTGGTTCAGAAACCAAGTGTAATCATTTTTTGGTTATTTGATTTTTAAATAGCATGGGAAGATCAAATATAGCTTAAATATTTAGCTAATCTATCTGCTATGTATAGCATTAAGAAAATTTACCAAAATCCGTCAATAATTTTATTAACTACAAATTTTTAAATTTCATCCGTTATACTGGAGAATCCCTTGCATTTTATGGGAAAAAAGTATCCTAGATGTAGCCTTGTTATATTAGTTACCATTGTGTCAAGTTTGGTTTAGTACTTTCCGGGTGATACGTGTTCACAGGGATAGACAGATAGATAGACAGACAAAAATTGTAAAGAGATTATTTTTGGCTGCTCTATCGATAACAAAGTCTACCCCAATTATAATTTTCGATAAATATTTAATATACAGATTTGGCCTAATTACAGTTTTATTATAGTAAAAATAATATAGATTCGAAGAAGTGAGCTTGCGCTTGTTTGAACTCCATTATACGATATGTTAATTAAATTTTGAGCTATATTTTTCGCCTCAATAGATTAAGCACATTTGGGAGTTCCATAAAACCACTTAGAAGTATTTGATATTTTCATTAGATTCCACCTGTGAAGAGTGCATACTGAGTAAACAGTATCAGCAAACCCGGGAATCAAACTCGACCCAGATATTAGATATTCCCGAAGGAGCAGACTATATCTTAAAGTCGCTTAATAAACGTAAATCCGGTACAAAGAGAACTGTATTTCGGTTGCGGCTTACCGAAGATTTGTAACGGGCATCCTGTATAAATCTAGTAAATCGTGAAGTCGGTCGCCTCCGCATAACGCCCCTACGGTACGGCGCGGGTACTGCATTTGGAGTTAGCGTACTTTTTTATTCCAACAACTTTGTTACTAGTTTTAAAATATGTATTGTGAGTATGTTCGTAACAGAAAATATCTGCGATCTGACAAAAAGCTACGGTCTCCGTGAGTAACATAGGTTTTATTTATTTTTATTAAATAATAATTTAAATATATAAAATAATAGAGGTCTGCCGTTATGGGCGCATCACTTAAAAACTATTGGATAAATTTCGAATTTTTCTTACCATCAAGAAGTGAAGCAAGAGGTGTGGTGCTTATGATTCTACTATGTGTATTAAATAAATTATCATAAGATAAAAAAACGAGGTAGAAAAAGTTGCGACTGTCAACTAGTATTATAATATAAACAAAGTCACGTACATCTTCATTTTTCTTACAAAGGTAGACATTGTTAGTAATTTGGTTTTAAATAGATAAAATAACCAGATTATATATACAAATGTAAATTATGTACGTTATGTTATATAATACGAAAATAAATATAAGTGTTACATACATTATAACATATATCATCGTATACAATATAAGATACCTATCTCGTCACAAACTCTTAAGAATGTATCACGCGCACTCGCTAACACTTCTGAAACGTGCTGTAATTGATTATTTATTGAATATTAGAATAGGTCTCAATTTGTATCCGAAGTAGTAAACCGTTTATTTCCCGACGCAATTTCCGAGCCGATAAATATTAATGGTATTTGGCTCGAAGTGTTATGCTTAAAGTTTGTTAATTTGACAATTTTCATATTAAAGACGCAATATTATTTCTACAAAACGAAACATCTGAAGATCAATTTGAAGATTTTGACTTTTGAAAACAGCCAAATAACAATTAAAATGTGGCAGTGCTGATATTTGTTAATCTTAACAAATATATGAAATGAGTTTGTTTATTTAATTGTTATGCTTTCACATATTATCTATCTATCTGTAAGATACAGTGGTTAATGGCTAGCAGGATAGTACGAGACTATCGTACTGTGTCTTATAACGCAGTGTGCCTACTGGCAAGCTTCACCCCGTAGGAAATAGTCGCTCACTCTTAGGCGAAGATGTATCTTTGGCGCATCGAGAGGCTTGCTCCAGACGAAGGTACGGCTCCTCGGAAAATGGAGCCTCCAAGGAACTGTCTACAACAGATTGAGCTGAGGCTGTGGAATGGATCTCTGGCCTCATCTTCAGTGGGCCTTAGAACAATCGAGATAATCCACCCTGTCCACAAAGAATGGGTGGCCCGAGGACATGATTTGCTAAATTTCCGTCTGAAGCAGGAACTAACCGGTCACGGCTGTTTTGGTAAATATCTGCATCAGATCGCAAGAAGAGAGTCGACACCAGAATGCTACCATTATGCAGATCAGATGGATTCTGCCCAGTATACGCTGGAGAAATGTCCTGCGTGGGAAGAAGAGCGTGCAGTTGTGGGAACTGATCTCTCTTTACCGGCCGTGGTTCGAACTATGGTTAGTGAATATAATGTTTGGCATGCCGTCCTTGCGTTTTGTGACATGGCCAAGAAAGAGGACGCTGAACGTGAGAGGCAGAGATCTGCTGATGCTCCCGCTACACGACGTGGGAGAATCGGTCGAGGAAGGAGACGCGGTGGAGCACTCTTTCACCACATGCCTCCTTAATAAGCCTCCAGGCGACAGGCGTGGGTGCGCCTCTTGCTTTGTATTGGAGGAGCACGGTTCGTCGATGCTTCTGAATGAAGCAAAAGAGAGAGACAACATTTGCCAGAGGTAAGGAGCCCATCTATAACATCTTCGGGTAGACCCAAGCGCGTGACCAGGATTAGTGGAAGTATGCTTGTCATGAACCCGCAACTTTGGACAACTTACGCGCCCAGCGGCCCAGGGGTTTTTTTTTGAGTCCGCCCTTTTATCTCCGTACGTGAGCCGAGACCTTTATTTTCTTATACCGTGTACCCTGTTTCTTTATTGTACGGTGTGTCCTGTTTTGTGGTGTCTTTTCGTGCGTATGTATTTTTGGGTTACATTTCCATTTTCCGTAATTAGTTATTACATTTATCCATACTATACTACTTATAGATTTACAATTTTGAGTTATAATTCTTTACATAGTTCATTTTATTTAAATTGCTTCATGGACATCTATACGATAATCTGGTTACATCTGAAACTATTGTTAACAACAAACTCAGCGCGGAAACGGCACGGCTCGGAACGGTACGCTTGCCGCGGTAACACTAACCTTGTTGATCCGCGCCGCTCACAGATTGTACACTTATATTGTGTCGCTAACATTCCCCGCCCTAGTGCTGCCCTGGCAGCACTCATCCGCTATAGGTATTTTGGCGACACGACCTACAGATCGCTTAAGGGTACCGGTAGCAGTACGCATGGAAACCACTCGTACTCGTCCATCTTTGCCGGGAAAGGTAGCTTCGACAATGCCTCGTGGCCAGGTACCGCGAGGGGCATCAGGATCGGCGACGAAAACTAAATCACCAGGTGCTAACGGGGAATGCTTTTCGGTGTTCCATTTTTTACGCGGTATCATGTTAGGTAAAATCTATTGCACCCACGTTCTCCAAAACATGTCAGCTAGCGCTTGAGACTTACGCCATTGCTTTCTTAAAATGAAATCTGAATCGTTGAACAGACCCAATATCGGTAAATTTGAAGAAGACCCAATTAAAAGGTGATTAGGTGTCAACGATTCTTTGGTTCCAGCTTCAACTGACACGTGACTCAATGGCCTACTATTCACAATATTTTCTACTTCAGCCAGTAAGGTAGTGAGAATTTCATCTTTTGGAGTACGTTCTTTCAGAATTACTTTTAACGTCGTTTTAACACTTCTTATGAGGCGCTCCCACGCCCCGCCCCAGTGTGGACTAGAAGGAGGAATAAACGTCCATGTGGTTCCGTAGTTACAAGCAAATTCTTTCATTTTTCCTTGATCAAGCTCTTTAATAGATTTTCTGATCTCAATGTCAGCCCCTCGCAAATTCGTTCCATTATCGGAATAAAGATGAGTAGGCCACCCTCGCCTAGAAGCCATTCTGCGAAGTGCCATCAGAAGAGAGTCGGTTGTAAGGGAGTGTACTACTTCTATGTGAACTGCTCTCACGGTTAAACAGGTAAAAAGAACGCCATACCTCTTTTCGTGATGTCTCGCAACAGTCACTTCAATAGGCCCAAACAAATCAATACCACAATGCATAAATGGTCTTTGATGGTGAGCCACTCGTCCAGCAGGTAAGTTACCCATTCTCGGGATTTGAGGTTTTGCCTTTCGTATTCGGCATACCATGCATTCCATAGCTATTCGTTTGACAGTCGGACGAATACGTATAATCCAGTACCTTTGTTTTAATTCGTTGACCACCATCTCTGTGTTGCCATGGGCAGCTCGAACGTGGAAGTGCTTAACTATTAAGCGAGTGATATGCTGACGGCCGTCCAAGATAACAGGGTACTTCATTTCATCTGGCACGTCGCGAGCAGCTCCTATGCGTCCGCTAACGCGCAACACCCCACTCTCATCCAGCACTGGAGATAAGGTAAGTAGTTTGCTTTTATTTCCTAATATATTTTTCTTTTTCAGGTCAAAGATATCATCGGGAAAACTTTGTGCCTGTGCATATTTTATCAACAACAACTCGGCTCTCACCATCATAGGGCCGTCGATGCTACAAACAAGTTTCTTAATTTTGCTATCAATAAATAATAACACATAACATGTAGATTTTAATAAGCGCAGCCACGAAGAAAAATGTAACGGGTTTGGAATATCAGGTAAGTGTGTATTGCTTTCTTGTAGCGTTAATATACATTCTACATCTGTTACATTTGTTACAGGGTCACAAATATCCACCGGCCACAATGTTTCGTGTTCAGATAAAAATGGCGGCCCGTGAAACCATTCGCGTTCAAATACACTAAAACAAAAGCGTTCTCTCGTAGCTACATCAGCAACGTTTAGCTTAGTTGGGACATATCTCCATTCGCATATCTCTGAGAGTTCGTCTATCTCTCCAAGCCTATGAGCCACAAATATTTTATAATTACGAGACTCATTCCTAATCCAATAAAGAACAGTACTCGAGTCACACCAAAATATTCTCTTTATTGGTTTTATTTTATGTTCAGTCACAATTGTGTTGGCTAAACGCACAGCAAGAAGCGCCGCCTGTAATTCTAATCGCGGTATCGACATATACTTTAATGGTGCAACCCTACATTTACTCGATATAAATGCCGTTCGAATACCTTTGTTCTCCCAACGCCAGTAGGCTACGGCACACATCGCCTGAGACGACGCGTCGCAAAATACATGTAGCTGTAAGTTTACATATTCATTGTTGCTAATTAACGCGCACCCATCCCCTCTATTATCAAATAACAAATGACTTGGCTCGGGCTCACCGCGGCTTAGTGCTGTCGCTGAGGGCGCGGACAGTGACGCGCGCTCGGCGGGTTCCTCAGCGCTATGCAGTGCACCTGCACTCGACGTATCGTGCTTCTCGCTCGTTCGTACGCACGACTGATAGTAGCGAGGCAACCGCAGCGAGCGGATACTTTTTAATAGCTGTAACCAATCAATCCATTTATTAAATATGTGGTCAGGTATGACATCGTCCCACTGTATATTAGAACGCCAAGTATCTTGCAATATAATTTTCCCTTTAATAGTAATAGGCGATAAAAAACCATAGACATCAAATATTGACATTATTACTCGCAATGCCTCCCTCTTAGTAGGTCGTTTTCCATCCATAATCTCAAATGAAATTCGTTTGAACGATACGTCAAAGCCTAGGGTATCTTCTTGTGGGTACCATATAAGTCCTAGGGCTCGTTCACCATCTAACTGCTGACCTATTTTTAACTTATGTGCATTATTCGCAAGTAAATTGTTTGGTAAATGATTTAAAACCTCAACACTATTACTCAACCAATTACATAACACAAAACCACCTTGTTTATGTATATAACTAATGTTTTTCGCTAAGTTAATACACATCGTTTCGTCCGGTTGACTATCTATATAATCATCCATATAGTGTTGTTTTCTTATCGCTTCAACAGCTGATGCCATTGTTGAACTGAAACGTTGCGCGTTTTTGTTTATTATGAATTGAGCGATAAAAGGAGAACAGTTCGCGCCGAATATTAACGATGTCATTTTATATGATTTTATGGGATTATTTATGTCATTTCGCCATAGAAATCTGAGAGCATCTTGATCGCCAGGTAAGATTTTTATTTGTAAAAACATATCTTTTATGTCAGCAGCGATTGCAATCTTATGTTCACGGAAGCGCAACATAATACCAAACAGAGATGACAACATATCTGGACCTTTTAGTAAGTAATCATTTAATGATAAACCTTTTGTTTTTGCAGCCGCGTCAAACACTAAACGAAGCTTCTTCTTACTGGGGTTGTCTACTGAAAAATGAGGTAAGTACCATACTCTTCTGTTTATATTATCCATGTTACTTACTTCATCAGCAAAATTATTGCTAAATAAGTGCTGAATTCGTTCTCTGTACCTCTGCGCGAATTCCTTATTTAATCCCATCTTCCTTTCAATACTTTTGAACCTATTCAGAGCACTTGACTTAGAATCAGGCATTTTGGAGTTGGAATCGCGCCAAGGTAGACCTACATACCATCTGCCATCATTCAGACGTGCAGTATTTTCCATATATTCACACGCACGAACGTCATCAGCATTTTGGCGTGGTTTATTGCTTACACCCATGGACTCAATAGAAAATAACTTTCTTACCTGGTCATGCAACTGCTCCAGCATGAATTTTTCTACATACCGATCCTGCGATACCTGGGTGTCGTCGTAGTCTCTCATCACGAGTGTAGTATCACTTGTGCATGATAAATTCACCGGTACCCTTCCGTGGATGCACCAACCTAAAGGGGTGAGTGTTGCACAAGGCTCGTTTAACTTCCCTACCCTATACTCTAATGGCTCCAAAAAATTATAATTATCTTGCCCAATAAGCAGTTCGGGCTTGACGTTTATGCCACAAAAATCAAATTTTAAATTTTTTAAATGATCATAATTATTACAATTAATAACATATGAATTCTGGTTAGGTAAACTAAGCTTCTTAACACTACGTGCATATAGTTCATAATTTTGTCCATTGCAGGATGACATCGGTACACGCACTACCTCGGAATCACAAATTAGGACATCATTGTCCCACGCACCTCCTACACGTATTGTACTACGACGTCCGCACAACCCTAATCGCGATGTTAGGTCGGCACTGATCAGAGTTACTGTAGATCCGTCGTCAAGTAACGCGTTAACACTAATCGTGCCTTTGGGGCCGTGTAATTTGACGCGCACAACTTTTAATAACACTTTACACTCTGTTTCAGTATTTAAGTTTATGACACTTTCAGGCTGATGCTGTAATTTTGTGACTTCAAGTTCGCCACAATCACGAAGACCGGTGACGTCGGGGCTGGATATAACTTTGTTTATGTTATTGTTATCATAATGTAGTAAACGGTGGTGCTTAAGCCCACAGTTGTTTACATCGCACACATCGGCCGGGCATGTTTCTCGCTGATGTGTAGATAATAAACATTTGTAACAAAGTCTATTTCTTTTTACAAATGCCCACCTGTCTTTGCGTAATGATTTTTTAAACTTATTGCAATCAGTGAGTTTGTGATATGTGAAGCGGCAGTACTGACACTTTTTATTCGGATTTTCTTCTTTATTTACTAAAAATAAATGTGAGCGGGTAGATATGGGATCCTGATATTTTCTTTTGTGAGTGTCGAACATACTGTGTGTGTTGACTAATGCTAAGCTATTTACTTTTACAGCTTCTTCGTGTAGAAACTCCGCCAATGTATTTAGCGTTGGTTTTTTACCATTTGTAATGATCGGATAACTGTAGTCGGCCCATTTCGATAGCAGGACTGTAGGTAATTTATTTAAAACACTTGTAATCACATTTGTGGCCACTAAGTACTCATCACGACCGATCACACTAACCGCGGCTACATAGTTGCGTATTTTTATGGAAAAAGACACAATATCTTTATAATACTCATTCGACACCGGTTGTAACTTTTTGATATCCACCATGATTCTCGAGAGGATTACATCTGGATTACCAAACTGTAATTCTAACGTAGCCATTACCATTTCTGGTGTGGTGGAACTTATTAGTAAAGCTGATACCGCTTCGCGTGCCGGCCCTCGCAAGCACTTCCGTAAACGGCACAGGTTCTCTTTCGAGCTAAATTTACATACCAGCGACGATTCTTCATACTCCTGTTTGAAATGTAACCATTCCATAGGGTCTCCTGCAAAAAAAGGTAATTCCCGTGGGGTGCAGAGGCGACTCAAAATGGTTGAGTTAGGCCCGTAAATCGCAGAGGCAGTGGTTAGATCTTTCAGTGCACTAGCCAGCAGGTGAACTGTACCCTTATCGTTGCCGGCGTTATTTGACGTCGGCGGGCACGGCGCGTCCGAAGTGTGACCTTGATCGGGGACGGGTCGTGCTTTTAGTTCTTGCTGGCTATTCTCCAACCATCTTTCTACCTCACTATGAGTATGAACAGATCTGGCGCTGCTTTGTTCCTCTAGATCAGCCATTTCCGCAACAAGCTTTTTTTCAATTAATTCCATTTGAATTTTAGCTTTGGCTTCAGCTGCCTCATATTCCAGCTTAGCTTTCCGTGCTGCCAAGGATGAAGAAGACTTTTTAGAAGATCCTTTTTGAGAATTTTGAAGAGACGGTATTTGTGAAATCACTTTAACGACCGGCGGTTCGGACTTCCCTACACTACTCACGTCCGTCTTTTCTTCTAAATTCTTTGTAATTTCTTCGTTACCCTTAATTTGTTGCTTACGAATACCACTCCTCGTTTTCATTGTCGGGCTTCGATACATTTTCGATTCGGCTCGATTGACCAAAATGTTAACAACAAACTCAGCGCGGAAACGGCACGGCTTGGAACGGTACGCTTGCCGCGGTAACACTAACCTTGTTGAATGTCAAAATACAAATCGTAACCGTCCCACTTCCGCGCCGCTCACAGATTGTACACTTATATTGTGTCGCTAACAACTATCTTATTCTATGGTTTTTGGTTTCTCAGTTTTTTTTTCCTCTTTTGTAGTCATGATCTTGATCAGGCCCAGGGGTTTTAGCCGGTAGGAGTCTAACCGGTATAACTCTTTGTTGTCCCCCGGCGGTGGGAGGTGTATCCCATGTAGGATTTCCGCTGGTAAAAAAAATCCAATCTACCTTAAATTTTACCATACTATACATAATAATACCGGGAAAATTTTTTGAATTTTATTTTGTAAAAATGAATGGATACGTCTCATTAAGCAATAAATTCATTGCGTCAAATTTCTATCTTTAATATTTAAGTCTCTACGGATCTTTCAAATTCGAATTTTTAATAATTTTGCATTTTTTTATCTTTTACGGCTAAACTATAAAGAACTTTGTTGTTATTAATGATACGGAAAAATCGTTAAAAAGTTTTGTATAGAGCGTCAAAAGAACTACAAAATTGCCATTTCAGTTTATATTCCGTGTTTATAGTGTATTATATCCTTTTGTCAATACTCTGGCTAATTTTATGTATTTTAACAAAATTAAACTTCAACATAACATAAAATTATTATGTAAATCGATATATTTATGTAAGACATGATGTCTGTAGTGTTATGTTTGTATTTGTGTATCTCAGTGGCCTAATCTGGAAGAACTAAATTATATAATAAAAACTTAACATTATCTATAAAGTGATTCTCCCATGACTGACTTGACAATGTTAGAATTCATATCTATGAAATTCCAATATTAAAAAGTTGAAATCTGTGAGTTTGGATGTTCGGGGTAATCTCTGATACTACTGATTAACTTTTTTCACTATTAAAAAGGTATATTAGATTTTTTTTATTTTGGTAAATATATATTTTCCGTAATTAGCTACAATAAATGTAAATAAAGTTATCAAAATTCTACAATTTGGCGTGCGTTGCTGGAACTATTTTAAATAATAGAATAAAGCCCATAGCAAAATTAATTACTTCACAAAAAATACGAGATACCATATATCTGAGTGGAGAGAATAGTGACTTGAACCGGTAGGTAGTGTGGTCAAATCACTTGTTCTTCACCTCCATTGATTGCAGGTTTAATATAAGGAGAGATGTGGACTGTATTTTAGGCGGTCTGCGAGGGCAAGAGTATTACGGATACATGTTCTATCGCGGTATCACTGTAGTGTAATCACTGGTATTAATGCTGCTGCGGTGGAAGTATTTTTATTTCATAGCGCCTGATAAGAACGTTATAGCGCCTGTTCACAAAATATACATTTTTTCACTCGCGGCTTGGTTTGCGTATCACACGCGTTGCATTCGTACACAATGGTGCGTTGACGAAGACTAGCGGCACGACTGCCCGATGCACAATGGTGGCGCGGACGATCACGTGATTATCAGGGCGGCGTAAGCGCTGAGCCTTCTCTCTAGCGGTATATTTTTAAGAAAGGACTCTAGGCGTGGGAAGGAACACTTGTTGTCCTCGCGGATTAAAACAACTAACTGCCTACAAAATAACTACTACTGAGTTTAATATCTCAGCCGAAAAAAAGGTTTTTATGTGTAAAGAAAATAAATGTTACAATTATTAATTACTAAAGTTATTAGATACAGGTTTCATGTATACTTTACAAATTCTTATTAGAATAAAGAGCTAAATCAAAATGAAAAATTCATGGAGATAAAGTTTACTTTTTACAGCATGTTAATTGATGGAGTTGGTTAGAACATATAACATAAAAACTATAAGGTGATAAAATTATTATGTTATTGCGTGGTTAGTAAATGGGGTGCGGAGGTGAGGGTCAAAGAAGCAACTCAGGGAATACCGGGAAGGCATTTCTTGCCAATATATATAGGATAGATTGGATTCACAATTGGATCCGGTAGGTGTTCCTACAATCGGGTTCTAAGGTTTTTTAAGATTTTTGCATTTGGAAATAAAATCGGAACATAGTAACCAATTTGGCGCAGACAAAGTTGTACGGGTCTGCTAGTGTGTTATAAAAGGTAAAACAGTATCTACAGTATTGGAACTATAAGATTACGTCCAATACCATCGTAACCAGTAGCACTGCTTGAAATAGACATAATAATTTTTAAAGTGTCCCTTTTTGTAACTGGGGAGAACGTAAATGAGTTATTAGAAGAGACCGTGTCAAGTATACTACTAATAGTTGAAGTCTTAATGTTATCACTGAGGATGTGAGTTGGTCATGAAAAATTATGATTTAAATCGTTTATATCCAAAGTAAAGTAATGTAGTGCTGTTTTTTCCTAAAACCTAAGGTACTTACAAACTTCCAGAACTCCTTTGAATCACAGGCAGGAATTCGCGGGCCAAAGGTAATGAATGTTTAAAACATATAATTACATCTAGGTATAAACTAAACAGAATTAAATACACAGCTTGATACTTTGTTCTTGTCACGCGTTCTCTCATGTCACGAACATTCATGTCACGCTGTCATGTCTAAATGTTGAATTAATTAAGCAAACACAGGACACAAACTTCCATCCTCTGTTACTATTTGTAATTAACTAAACAATTGATATCGAATCAGAAGTAAGGATTTAAATAAAATATAGTTTTTTTCGATGATCGCCGTTACTTTAGAAATATATTAAATATATAAGACACGTATTTGTTCTACTGTAAATGAATTCACAATATACTCGTATTCTTCTGACGTTCTATATATTTTGGATTAAAATAATAAATCTTTTACTAAATCTTATTCAATTTTTTTATCAACAGTTGGCAACCATATTTCGTATTATTTATGCTTTGATTGTAAAAATAAAATTGGCTAACTTCACGTCGTGACCTATTGGCGAATGAATTCATTCAAATGATTACAAATATTATACAAGTCGAATTGTTAACGATTGTGTTACACGTAAATATACTTCAAAATCGTTTTTTTTATTTTCCTACACGAACACACTAATACGCGGTTTTAACGAGAGTTCCGATCCAGACACGGCCGGGGACGGTCGTGTTGACGCGCTCGGAGCAATATTTGATATTCGCGAGTATAGTGATACATTGTGTTGCCGTGTAATACGTAGTATTATTGTGAGTCTCGACTGCTGTTTTCGATTGTATTTTTATAAAACCGCAGTTTTCAGTGCGCGCCCTATATAGCGAATACAACGTGTCGTTGCATCGCGGTCATCGAGTGCATTATATCATGTTCGGCGTATGCAGCTGGCGTACTTCGTCACATATCCAGAGCTTCGTGTCGACGTTTTAATCGAAAATTCATTTGTTGGTCGCTCTTTTCAGAGTATTGTACGTACATTTTAAGCGCGCGCCGTGCCCAACGTGTACGGCGCATCGTGATCCACGTAGGTTGCCGGCGTGCCCGACACTCGCCGCGCTGCACCTGCGCACCAGATGTGCGCGCTGCACATTGTTGCAGAGTGAGTCATCACTGTCGCTATTGTATTCGAGCTACGTTGTTGCCCAGTGACCCATCGCTACTAGTAGTTAGAGCTTTTATTATTTATTTATTAGCTCCCTTTGATCCGGACTCGGGATAGTCCGTTAAATTCATTAAGGCGCGCCCCCCTGAGGTTTTTCATGTCTTCCTCTGCCCCACTCCCCTCCTCAGGCCCCGGTATAACCTCCGATAGAGAAGTTGGCCTCTTAGAGACCGAACTTATCAGCCTCCGTGGATTCATTTCCAACATATGTCCTCGTCTTGTAGACGATTACGACGCGTACGCTGCGAAGCGTCGCATCGATTTTCCCAATTCCTCGAAGCCCGTCCCTCGATCTATGCCAAGATTGAGGCAGCTAATAACTTCGAGATCCCGTCCGATCATGATAGTGATTCCGACTCAGGCTCCGATATGGAGCAAGACCCTCCTGCGGACGATGGCTTCACACCTCCGCTGTGAATACCGCTGTAGGTATTCAGGTGAAGGGAGCCCCGTCCACCGCCCATCGTGACCTCACTCGTTTCCTTCGGGACAACCAGTGGGGTTATTTCACGCACTCTCTCGAAGAGGAGCGTAAACTACGGGTAGTCATCCGTAGGGTTCCTTCAGAACTTCCGACCTGCGACATTTCCGACGACCTCAAAGAGCAGAAGATTCCTGTTTGCGAGGTTCATCGTATGCGCTCTCCGCGCACCAGGGCTCCATATGATATGGTTCTCGTTGTCCTCGATCGTACCCCTCAAGGGAAAGCGATCTTCAATTTCACATCCCTCTGCGGCCTCTCCGGTGTTATCGTCGAGCCGCCGCGCAAAACGTCTGTGCCCTCGCAGTGTCACAACTGTCAGGTGTACGGACACTCCGCACGAAACTGTCTCCTGAAGTCCAGGTGCGTTAAGTGCCTCGGCGACCACTCCACCAAGGAGTGTTCTCGCACTAAAGACTCCCCCGATCCCCCGAGCTGTGTTCTGTGCCGCGGCGTGGGTCATACCGCGAATTATCGCGGATGTCCCCGCGCCCCGCGCACAAAGCGCCCTCGCTACCCAGGGCAGGCGTCGCCGTCTAAGACGGCCAGTGCCCCCGCCCGCCCCCGACCTCCGCCTTTCATGTCTCGAGAGGCCTTCCCGAGCCTGCCAAGCACATCTCGCGCACCGGCAGCGTCCGTACCCGCGACTAGCGTGCCCCCCCGCCCCTACCGGGCACCTAAGACTCCGTGGGCTCCTAAGCCCGCGTCCCAGCCCATTCCCAGACCCCCGGCGGCTAATCCTGCACAGGATCACCCCGTTTATTCCTTCTCCTTATCGAGTATTGACTACACAGGTCAATTACTCATTTTCCACGAGATCTCGGAGATCTCGGCGTACGAAGAAACCGCCCGAAATCCTCTTCTAGATTCCACTACGGCAATTCATAGATTTCCAGTCATCGCACTACAATCGCTACACTACAACGGCTCGCTCGGACAGCCGTTCAAAATAAATAACTCATATAAGATAGAGTAAATCGCGTATTTACGTCTATCTTCCCCTAAAACGACCGTTCAATAATAATAATTTTTGTTATGTCTATTTTTAGATTTCGGCGCCGTCGCCGCATAATAAATTTAAATTCGATCTTATTAAATGCGTGTTGCGCCCACGCTTTTGTAGCCGATCCTCGCGCCGCCGCGAGGGAAGGGATCCTCTTTAGCTCCCGCACACATCGCGGTTCTCAGTAATATCTCGAGCCTAGGTCGCCCCCGCGCGGAGCCCTCGAGATATTATTATCGCGATACAGTGACTCACCTACATCACTTGAACACACATATGAGATCATCTCTCTTATGTACGTGCACATACATACACATGGTGGGAGGGTTTTGTTTTTTTCCCTCAACGAACTGAATCGAATAGTTTTAGTTCGTTTCATTCCGATATACACGTATTCATTTGTGAATCATGCAATTTCGATTGTATGGTTCACAAATGTATATATGTATGAATAGCTTAGAATAGTTAGCTAGGACAGACGCGTCTTTTTCCAGGTAACAGCCCAAGCCGAGGTGTGCGTGCGCCCTTGTGTATGTTACCTAAAAAAAACCAAATCGGCTGAGTGCCTTAATCGCTCACCTTAGTAGTCCGGTGAAGCTGTGAAGACCCTGCAGGGTCAATAGCGTAGTCAGTTCGAGAAAAAAAAAACGCGGTTTTAACCAAACACTTTGGCGTTGTGGTTACTCGTGAAGACACTTTGTTTTTTTTAATCAACAAAAGTTGGGATAAAACGCAATATATCATACAACTGATTAAAAAAATATTATTGCTAATTTAATAAGTACTAGCATAATTAATCTGTATAAATAAAATCCATTTAATTCACTATTTCCAACGAACAGAGTTATTAGGTATACCCACAAAAGTATACTGTAATAATTACTATAAACACGAAACTGATAAGATTGACAATAAAGGCACTAAACATATACAAGTTTGCACTGCTGCATAGTCATATAGGTCATATAGTCAGAACAAAGAATGCTCGATGGACAAAACGAGTCGTCGTACTATGGAGAGGACCAAAGAGAAAGAGAAAAAGAGGCAGGCCACTTAAAAGATGGTCTGATGACATCAAAGAAATAGCAGGAGACAAATGGTAAATAAAGGCAACAGACAGAAAACAATGGGCAAAAATGGAGAAGGCCTTTACCCTTCAGAGGTGTTCTCATTCAATTAATGAAAAATTCAATTAATTAAAAACGAATTATATGTAAATGACCAAAAATTGCTAATTAATCAATTATATTGTAAACAAAATAAAATATAATAAAATAATAAGAACATTATAAATATCTAATGTAATATAAATAATAACAAAAAAAAAATAGAATAATAAAAAATGTATTAAATTATTAATATATATTATAATTTGTAAATAGACATTGTAAAATTGCATGGAAATGAGATATTTCCCATAAAAGTCTTATTTATTTATTTATTTTACTGCTGCATAGTTCCTAATAATAATACTAAAATGTTATTATATTTATAACTAATTCTAAGTTTAGGACTTTAGTTATTAAGATGGCTAAAAGCCTACTTTTTAAACACGAGATAAATAAATAGAAACACATTTTTATTTTATTTTACTTTTTTTATATCATAGCAGGCAAACGAACAGTTGGGTCACCTGATGTTAAGAGATCATCACCGTCCATAGACACTTGTAACACCAGGAGAGTCGTAAGTGCATTGCCAGCCTGTGTTGGGGGGAGGAGCGAGGAAGGGAAGGAGGGAGGGGGAAAGGGAGGGGAGGTGACCCTTCGGTTGCTCTCACTGACCGAACGAAACGCAACAATGCAAGCACTGTTACTTCACTTCAGTTTTCTGTGAGAGGGTGGTAGTATCATGGGCGAGCCGACCCATTCATGTTGAAACCAGTAATAGCTTCAGCGTGGCTCTACCATCTACATTTTTTTTTTAATTGACTCGTTATTGAATGGTTTAAATTCACTCATAGGTGATAGTAAAATATTCATCATCTAGTTTAGAACTCACAACAACACCAAACATCCCCCCCTTTCCTGTCGTGCATGAATGGTCGCTCACTTACCCTCTCGCAACGTCTACCGCGCTGACGTGACCTACATATTTTTCGCTTTATTTCGCATCCCGCGCTCCTGATTCTATTGAAGTATCCAGGAGATATTATCGCGCCGTTATAGGTGAAATCCTATTAATACGTTCGCTCCGCATCCGCACGCTGGAGACGACAGTTACATACACCAAGACTTAGTGACCCTAGTGAAGGTGAACGCAGTGTGCTGCTGGATTGACTCTGGGCGGCTGTACGCGGTCGTGGATGCTGAATTACGTTCAGGAGAACACCAGGTCAGTGCACGACTTCCCGCTTCCTTCCCTTCGCTATTTTCCCCATCGTCATTGTGACGACGATTATCCGCCGGTATCACGCTGCTGGCGTCTCCAATATATATATTATCTATAAATACAACATAATTTTCAATTGGCGAAATGTTGGTCGGTGCTAGTTTGCCTCTTTTGATTCTATACGGCTCAAATGTTATCTTATCTAAAAAAATCACTTCACATATTCTATTAATAAAATTTAAAAAAGTATATATTGTAACGAAATATGTCAGGGCAAAAAAAAAAACAACGAAATATATTTAAAAGTAATTAGGCATTTTCTGCTTGTACAAACAAAAGAATACCTTTGAGGTTTTCAAGGTATTTATAATTGATTTTGTTAATGACATTGTTCTTGTTCTATCTAACTGTTGTTTAACGTATTTAATGGATAAAGATTATCAAAGGAAATATATTACTGTACGCTATTTGTTTAAATCGAGAATATAACAATTTAATGAATATTTTAATTAAAAGTAAAGGTTCTGTATTAAGAGCTAAGAAGACATGATTTAAATACGACAAGTCGCTACGCAATATCTCGTCACGCCCTCCGTGTGTCACGCGCATTCGTGTAGCGCGCGCTGTCACGCCGACTCGCTCAATTAATTACAAAACCGATCCTAACGGGAGCACGCTGTATGTTTAAATTTATTGTACTCCTACGTTGTAAAGGCTATATATTTATTTGACAAACTCTTTATGTTATTATCGGGTTCGAATATAACCATAATCAGTAGTGAAAATAAATAAATTAATGAAATAAATTTAAATTTGGAATTTCTATTTAATTTAAAACAACTTATACGTAAAACTTATTGTCTGTAACGGTTTTCATAACAAATAGTCTAAAAATATGTCCAATTACAAAAATTTTGTCATTTTTGGACAACAAAATTAAACTGTTTCTTAAGAAGAGAAAAGAAAATTAAATTTAGATAACAATTTTCCGAGATGAAGCAGATATATATAAATATTAAATTATAATAATAAATATCAAGTAAATAAGTGAAACTATAGTATGATATTCTAATGAAATGTGAAATAATTGGCCCAGTAGTTAACAGAAATGTATTATTTTATGAATGTTGTTTATAGACACCTCGGCCTTTACACAGCGGGCAGTATTGAGTTTTTTTTTTAGAAAATAGCTTATATAAAATCACAAAACAAAATTACCGCAGTGGGATTTCACAGAGTAATAGTAAACAAATATAGAAATAATTAATAATTTTATATCCTAAATTTATCACTTTTAACTTGTGTAGAGTCAAGTAGAATGTAATAATAGTTAATTGACTCGTGGTAAAGTAAAATAGGTTCCCTGTTCTAAGCAGTTACAGCGAATTGCCCGAGTCAATGATTAATGACACTGGCCCATCAACACGTACTGAACGAGGAAAAAACTATAAGAACCACGTTAGAGTTACACTGAAAGGACGCTAAGTACTCACCACTTCGTGTTTTATGATAGATCGACGGCATAATGTTTATCTATACTTCTATGCTAATATTATAAAGAGGTAAAGTTTGTGAGTTTGTGACGTTGTAAGGGGTAATCTCAGGAATTACTAAACCGATTTTGAAAATTCTTTTACCAATATAAAGCCACGTTATTTATGAGTGTCATAGGCTACATATTATTACGCTAAGACCAATAGGAACGGAACAACAATGAAAAATGTTTTAAAATCGGAGTACTTTTACCTTTTGAGAGCTTCCGCTGCGTCTTAGCCCAAAATAACTATTCCACGCATGCGAAGTCGCGGGCAGAAGCTATTAACTAATTATATTATCTATAATCTATACGATTATCATAAAGAGGTAAAGTTTGTGAGGTTATAGGGGGTAATATCTGGGGAGTCGGAGAAAAATGGTCGAACGAGAACGTTTCTTACGAACGTTGCCTTAATTATGAGATATATATGATTGAGTTCTAGAGAGTAGTTGTAGCTTGATAATGCCTATTACTGCCCTACGAAGTGGGCACGGGTCGGCTTCGTAAAGCGTTTTTTTTAATATATCATAGGAGGCGAACGAACTGATGGGTCACCTGATGTTAAGTGATCACCACCATCCATAGACACTAGCAACACCAGGGATGTCGCAAATGCGTTGCCAGCCTGGTTTAGGGAGGGGGAGGAGGAGAGGGGGGGTGGACCTCCGGTGCTCTCACTGACCGAACGAAACGCAACAATACAAGCACAGTTACTTCACGTCGGTTTTCTAGGAGAGGGTGGTACTACCCCGAGCGAGCCGGCCCATTCATGCTGAAACCAATAACTTCAGCGTGGCTCTACCACTTACAAAACCCTACTACCTGTCTACCGCAGTCATTGCTCTGTGCGATAGAGATAACGAAACCGAAGCAAGCTGTTCTTCGCCAAATGTGTCACTCTTTTCCCCGACCTGCCAAATCAAATGCAGGGTACAATAATGTATTATTTAAAAAAAATTACATGTTAATCTAGATATCGAATAACGCAATTTATAATAAGTCATATATCTGTTACTTATTCGTATATATTCTACAGACATTACCAAAAGACACAAAACAATTTTAAAATACAGGTCAGAGGTGTGTGGCAAATACATGTGTAACAAAAATCAATCCAAAATAAATGTTAGTGAAACGAGCGTACACTTTTTTTAAGAGCCGGCAATGCACTTGCGACTCCCCTGGTGTTGCTAGTGTGTATGGTTGGCGAAGATGACTTACCATCAGGTTACCCACCTGTTTGTTTGCCCCGTATAATATTAACAGAAAAAGCTTACTTAATACAACATACTTTTATAACGTTACTCGACGGGACTCTACTTTGTCTGACATGTACGTTGATATCAAAACAATTTTCAAAAGGTACATTAGAGAGATATAGCTATTATTAGAAACGGCAAAAAAGGCATAAGTTCATAAACTTAAGATACCTTCAGTCATGCTGTACGGTATGGTGTTAGTAGGAAATATCCAAAACATAATAATTCCACGTATCCCCTATACATCAAAACGCGTAGACGGCAAACGTAAAGCGCGATGCCGTCACCCGACCACACCCCTACACGTGTCGGATTATAGTCAATTAATCATTGAAACGTCATGATGCCTGTGCGCTTAAGATTACACTTTTTATTTATAGCCGAGACGAAGCTCCCGGGACCAACGACAGCGAATTTCAGCGAGCAACGAGATTAAATTAATTCATTACGATTAATTACATTATACTTTTCTCGGTTTTATAATATTTTTTTCAATTAATAATTTAATTAAATAATTCAGGCTTTTTTATGTAATTACAGATAACCCTCTGCAAACTTTAATATTATTCTACGTGATTTACTCAAGGACACCAAGTCATAATGTTATTTTATATGAAACTAGTGGGCCCGGCAGACGTTGCCCGGCCTGATTATAAAAAAATCCACATGACAAATTATATACCAAAATATTCCTCATAAACCACTTTATTCACTGATGAAAACCGCAGAAACTTCCGTTCAGTAGATTTTGAGTTTATCTTGAACATATAGACAGACAGACGCAGTAGGAGACTTTGTTTTATGTAATGAAGCATATTTTTGGAAGCAAGTTCCTTCACGCGGCTTGCAGTAGGAGTTGACTGAGAAAAATCGTCACGTAAGGAAAAAGCGTTATATCTATACGCTGTACACTTCGAACCATAACCTGAACCGAATTATTCCGATTTGATAAGAATACCAATGATGACTGAAGAATAAATATAATTAAAGAGATACAGATGTTCCAAGACCCTTGTCGTTTTTTTTAGCTGGTTAAGTATTTAAAAAATGTAGTTTACAATAGGTATAAATACATAGCATAATACTTTTTATTACATAATATTTTTTAGTTACAGTTCAATACAAATAAGTCCCTATATGCAAGTATATTCAATATGTTATACCTGCGGGCCAACTTGATTAAGATTTTTATGACAATCGATTTTTGGGTCCCATATTATTTTTCAAAATAATTTATCTTTTGTACAATAACCAAATTACTTAACGTTAAAGTGCAACAAGATGTAACATTAATAATCGAGTAAAATGTAACTAAAAAGAATATGACAAAATATAAGTTCTTTCCAAGGCGTAAATAAGTACAACGAAGTGGAAATGTGTTGTAAACCTCTGTTAAAACTTTTCATAATGTGGCGTCACGTGGCATATACGTAATGTATCGCCTTTATAATTCCACGTCGCGGTCATACATCAGCGCGCGTGGACGGCTCACATTAAGAGCGTAGACACAACCCGACCACTTTCCTACACGTGTCGGATTTACAATATTAATAACTCTATTTTTATTAGATTATTGTAAGTCAAAGATTACAATTTTAAACGATTTACTGGGTAAAAATAAAACTCATATAGTACTTTTTGCATGTAAAAATACTGTCGTATTTTAAAAAAGGAGTTATCAAGGCTTATAAGACATTTGTATATAGACACCAGCTGTGGACATTAATTAGATTACTATCAAAACAGTTTGATAGATAAGCTAAAACAAATTATATATTGTTACATAATTACATTTGTCAATATTATTAATAATGTGAGTTGTATCGATGTGATAAAGCGTTGTAGGTTTTTAGTCTAGTATGCTCCTTCTTATTATTGAAGTTAAAACTTCTTTGGCGCGTTGAGCGGTATGTTTGTTATTATAATATTTTTCAAACTGTTGACTGTTGCATTCTCCACGAATCTAAATAAACATGTAAATCACGTCAGTTGTGAACAGAGCCGATTATGAAATGAAATTTCGCAGGATGGTATGGGCATAGGTATTCCCAGTTCGGTCTCTCTTACTATTACTCGGTTCTCGTCGGTTCCAAGCTGATCTCGATACTCGGTATCCTACAGCGCAGCTCACGGCCTTCAAGTGGTATTATTTCGATCTCGCTTAGCGCATTTTTTTAGAATTACATTTCGTATGGTAACTGATACGCATTTAAGTATGTTAGTGTAATCTTAAATTGTCTGTAAGGTTTCTCAGTGCATACGCAAGAAACATGCAAATAACATGCAAGAATAATTTTTCACGTCTTACTGATCACTCTAGAAATCAGCACGTTCAAAAAACAGTCGCTTGAATTGTATAGCATCAACTTAAGTACACAAAAATCGACAGACGAGTAACTGCGAGTAGTGGCGGTGGAATTAGCTTCTCACTTCATCGGAATCATCATAATAATCTCGTCACGGTGGGTTACTTAAGCAACTCGAATGTCAGTATCGTGAGATACGTTTTGCCTATATCCAGAATTTTACGAGTGTAATTTTTACTTAATTTAATAATTATATAGAAATCGTCTAAAAATAGCCTTCATTATTTATAAAATTGGATCTGCTAATCTCATTTCAGCAGTGATACCCAAAGACAGGTGACTCGTAGCTCGCCGTCGCGTATATGTAATGTGTACGCTAATATCTCCACGTCTGAGGCATACATCAGCGCGCACGGACGGCTCACGTAAAGCACGCTGACGTCATCCGACCACTTTCCTACACGTGTCGGATTTAGTCAAATTAATCATTCATACGCCGTACCCGCGTATCTGCGCTTTCAGCATTATATCTTTTAGTTATTCTAAAGTAATGGTAGTGCTTTCAAGATTTTTAAATGTGTTTCATTAATTAATTGATCATAATCACAGCTGTATAAACCACATAGTGCTTATTGTCAAACGTTTTTTGAAGTGAAAACCTCTATAGGCTAGTTAAGTGGTATTTTTTGGCAGGAGATAAATTTCGCGTCATGACATTCTATCAAGTGTGACCAAGCTTATTGCACTTGCGCGGCTTGCGTCAAACTAGCGATACGTAGCGCCTCTGTACGTCTAATATTGATATTTTGTATTGAGATTGTGCAGCCCATCATATGTTTAATGAACTAATAATCTGTATAAAAAATATATATAATTATTATTCCAAGTGGCAATAGCTGTGAAAGCGAGACTAATAATATTAATTTAAATTTACAAATTATGAAATTTAAATAATACACACTGTAATTAAATTAAAAATTCAAAAAAGAACACAGTTTCTAATTTAGTTTGTTTTGAGTTTTCACTTCTGGCGGTAGCCCTTATGACTGTATCGACTTTTTTTAAAATATATATGTTAATTTTAGTGTTTACTATACCCACACATTATGTTAAATGAGGATGCAGTTCAAGATGCTAAAATACTAAACCTGAACTGGCAAACAAATGCTGTTGGCGAAAACACACGGGCCAATTAGACATTATAAAAGGCTACCAATACCAGCCGTTGACATAAACATCTATGTCGTATATTAAATTCCTTATCAAATCATTATTAACATATCTAGCAAGTATATGATATATTCACTGATATTAGATATATCATTTATTAATATACATTCACACTGTTTATTATCTACCTTAAACAATACAATATTCATTTCTTCTAACCAAAAGAGCTTCGGCCAACAGTTCTACCGTAAATTACACGCTAACGCCTCTGCGAGCTGCTCTATTATTAAAGGCAACTACTCCAACCTATCCAATTCATCAAAAATTAACAAAACGGCACTCACTAGAACATTATACACCGAATTTACACGACTATACGAACCTATTAATGGTAACTAGCGGACTTAGTTATGGGAGGTAGCGATTTGTCTAATATATACATATAAATAATTATTATTGTCTTGTTATTTCATTTTTACTCATAATTTATAACGTACATCGTTGAACGCGTACACTGATAAAACACATAGTATCTTAAAGTATTCATAACTTTATATTAAAGAAAGCTATCGTAATGTATACACAAGGAGAAGTAAAACTAAAAAAATACTGAAATCTATCCCGTAGTTTTTGAATGATGCGCGCACAACAGCGAAACTCGTATTATGTTAGTACATGAAATTTGACTATAATGCACAAAATTTTAAAGTTTCAATATTTAGAAAAATAATCAATTATTTTGAAATTTTCTTGATTACACTAAATATCTTCGATATACCAAATAAAAAAATAAAAAAACTTGACTAACAGAGGAGGAAGATGTTCTTAACTGTTTTAGTCTCTACCTATTTATATATAGATTTATTAATGTTTACATAATGTAGAAAAAATTACAGACAAAGACTGAACTACAGATTGCTTCATATGAGAATATAACACAAGGAAAAGTTGAATTTTATATAACATAATTGCCGTCTCAACTATTGTAACCTTGAAATTGATATCATATTCAGTTGAATCGGGTTATATAATATAATTATTGCCTTCCCAACATTTAGGAAAGCGTAAATGCTTTACAAACTGCTTATATCTAGTATTAAAAATCGTTAAAATTGATTAATACTTGATTTAAAACATTAAGTTTAGCGCAAAGTTATTCTTTTGATGAACATTGCAATGATACAGTCACCAAACCTCAGATTCGATAAAAAAAAATAGATAAGGTGTGTCATTCTATTGAATGAAATGCTGAATTGCTAAAGATATTCAAAGAAAACGCACGGATTTTTAATGAAAACCATAGAATTCTTCTGATAGCGATAATCACTTTTTGAGATATAGTAGGTATATTAAAAAAGGCATACTATAAAAATAATATCTAAACTACACTTAGAAACGTTTCGTTCGTAATTCGTAATGTTTCGTTCGAGTTTCAATTCTTTTTGTTACATTATATCACAGAAATATAAATTTATAATTACTAGTAGGCGCCCAGAGGTCGACATTCGACCATAGTTCATTGATTTTTTAAAGTTTGAATTTTATTAGGGTTCTTTTATCAAAGGGTATTATGTTATAATATCATTGTAGAACGTAGAATGAAAAAGCGTAATTGGAACGTAAGAGTAAAATAATACATACAGTCGAGCATAGCAACCTCCTTGACAACCTTTTTTGAAGTCCTTTATTGACAGATGTCAAAATGTCTTTTTTATTTACATGTGTGTATATGTTGTGTAAAATTGAAGCAGTAGTTTGAGTAATGCATATTTTAATTAATTTAATGTACTTCTAATGTCTTTTATATAAAATAAATAGCTTTCTGCACTTTTCCTCCATATAAACTTTAACTATGCCAAGTTTCACGTTCATCTGTTCACACAATTCCTTTAAAAAGGGATACAAAGTTTGGGCTTCACGTATTAATATATACTAGTGGGCGCCCAGTGGTCGACATTCGACCATAGTTCTTTGATTTTTTAAAGGGATAAAATGAAAAAGGGTAATTGGAACGTAAGAGTAAAATAATACATACAGTCGAGCATAGCAACCTCCTTCACAACCTTTTTTGAAGTCCTTTATTGACAGATGTCAAAATGTCTTTTTTATTTACATGTGTGTATATGTTGAGTCAAATTGAAGCAGTAGTGTGAGTAATGCATATTTTAATTAATTTAATGTACTACTAATGCATTTTATAAAAAATAAATAGCTTTCTGCACTTCTCCTCCATATAAACTTTAACTATGCCAAATTTCACGTTCATCCGTTCGCCCAATTCCGTTAAAAAGGCATACAAAGTTTAGGCTTCACGTATTAATATATATGAAGATGACGTACCCAAAGTTCTATAAAGAGTTTTACATTCTTGATGAATTTGTGACTTGAATCTGGTATAGCTATGATTAATTTATTTCTATAATTCATTCTTACAGATAATTAATTATTCGATCGATGAAATTTCTAACAAAAACATTACAGGGATTATTCTAATATTAACTTCCTATATAGTGGTCATAAAGGAGCAAAAAAAAAAACTAAATTTAAATTAAATTATGTAAATTAAAAAAAACTCGTGTCTATAATGTTATGTTTGGCAAATCGACCATCTTAAGGATCTTATTAAGATGGTAATAATTGTGTTACGTGTTTATTATACAAAAAAAATGCTCTTGTAACTATTAAAAATATTGATACCGCATGCATGGGTCCGACGTCCGATATGGGGAGCTAATAGAGCTGAAGATGAGTTATATACGAACTCAATATTCCACCCTCAAGCCATGTTACGCGGGCAAGGCATTTACACATTCACAAAGCATGAACTGTATTGTATAGATATTGATTACGCTACGTGATATATTCTAATTAAATCATCTCCGTAGTTTCGAGTAAATATCGTATTGGCCTTGAAGTGAAATCTCTACAAATTGTAAGACCCTCGTCCATTATGAATTTGTAAAATAGTATCAAATAGTTTCAACTAGTTGCGATATTATTATAATATGTAATTTAATAAATATCGCAAACTAATAACGATGCTATTAAAGAAGTTATTGGACACCAATTGAAAATTAAATAAAAATTACTAAAAGAACTAAAGTATTATACATCAAATAAATTAGAGGCATATTAGAGGCATAGTAGTGGCAATTTCGTGTTCAAGCTCCGTGCGAATTAAATCACTTTCAGGTACAAGATCTCCTTTACAATATCGGCAAAAAATGAACAAAATATTGTGGAGACACATAAAATAATTCCAACTAAAATAAATAACATTATTATTGGAATTCTAAACTAGATCACACAAATAATCTCATAATGTAAATAGGTGTTTTGATAAACATCACATCTGGCCTACTTTCCACATTGTACATGGTCGAACAAATCGATATCTTTATGTAACCGTGTATATAGGTGTCAATACGTTTCACGTACGTGCCCCATACAATATCGGTAAGTAGTTAAAACTCGCAGATCATTTGGCAATGAACGGTCGCAAACTATCCTAATCGGCAGACTCGGTTACAGATATTACTATGAAAACCCGTTGGGGTGTGTTTTTATTGTTATTAAGAGCGAGAGCGTTGAATTAAGTAAATATAAGAATTAAGTTAATTTAGGTTTTGATGTGCGCCATTCTATTTTGTGAACATTAGAATTAATTGTATCTTGAACTAGCAAAATAGATATAAAAAAGGAATAAAGTATAACAGAGTAAACTATTTGTATCATAAATGAACTGTATTGTTATAATCTACATTTCATTTATTACTATAATAAAACTGTAACGAGGTCGTATCTGTACATTAAATATTTTTGAAAATTATAATCGGAGGAGCCTTTTTATCGATATAGAAGCAAAAAGTAATAAATTTAAAATGTTGTCTGTTTGTCCCTGTGAACACGTATCACTCTGAAAGTACTGAAACAATTTTGATGAAACTTGACACCATGATAACTAATATTACAAGGTTACATCAAGGATAATTTTGTCCCATAAAATGCAAGGGGTTCTCCAGCTTAATAGACGAAAGTCAAAAATTTGTAGTCAGTGAAATTCTTGACGGATTTTGGTAAATTTTCTTTGTGCTATATATAGCAGACAAATTAGCTAAAAAATTAAGCTTTATTTCGTCTCCCTAGAATAATTTAAAAAAAAAACAAATAAAAATTTTATAGGTGGTAGAGCCACGCTGAAGCTATTACTGGTTTCAGCATGAATGGGTCAGATCGCCCGGGGTAGTACCACCCTCTCACAGAAAACCGACGTGAAGTAACAGTGGCAACAGGCTGGCAACGCACTTGCGACTCCCCTGATGTTGCAAGTGTCTATAGATGGTAGTGATCACTTACATCAGGTGACCCACCTATTCGTGTGCCTCTTATGATATAATGATGAATAAATTCATGTACTTAGCATGAACAAGAGAGACAAATATAATGTTGGCCCACGATACTAAAGTACACCATATACCCACTTACACTATTTTGTGCGTTCTTTTGGAAAGTTCAGGAATAAAATAAAAATAGATACTATAAAAAACCTAGTCTCAATTGTCATTATAAAAAGTTTTTTTTATAATTAAAAAGAAAAATAAAAGAAATATGCTTTCGATAAATAAAATACATTGCTTGTTTCTCAACATGATAATAATACCCGCTTAACGCATCACCTAGTTCCCACCTTAATCTTATCGGCTCCATTTTCAGCACGGGCCGCACCTATGTCACTAATGACTAACGCTCTATACGCGCTCGGTTGATAACATAAACTTTATGTACACGTTAACTCGCTATTTGCTGTGTAATAAATTACTACCTTTTTTATTTAATGTATTTTGAAGATTATATCTATTAGGGTTTCGAATTTATTGGGTCGTATTTAGGTTGTTTATTATTTACTAAAATTATTTTAATAATTGTTTCAGTTGTTTTTAAACCCTTATATTGTAAACTGACGGTATAAGTTCTTACAAGTGCGTGTTTAAGGAACATTATTAAAATATCGTTCATTGTATGTTATTATAGACGTTTAACCTGGATCCTCTTTTTGATGATACTACCAGATGTATGTTTCAAACTGCATCTTGCATTGATAATATTTTTAGTAACTTCAAGATTATTGGCAGTAGTATTGTTACTGGGATATGCTCTGTTTTTTTTACAACCAGCCAGTATGTCATCAATAACAAAAAGTTTACTTACCTACGCACTTTGTTTGACTAAATATTTAGAAATTAATTAATATAAATGGTAAATTGATGGATCTTGATTATTAAAAGTTTTGGAAGATAGACGTTGTGCAATATTATGATTTAAAAGACCTAGTCTACTTTTCGATATAAGTCTAGTTTGTTTCTTGCAGTCAGCACTAGGTTTATCACAACATATTATAACAAGGAGACCTTTGTGATCAGAGCATATCCCAGTAACAATACTACTGCCAATAATCTTGAAGTTACTAAAAATATTATCAATGCAAGATGCAGTTTGAAACATACATCTGGTAGTATCATCAAAAAGAGGATCCAGGTTAAACGTCTATAATAACATACAATGAACGATATTTTAATAATGTTCCTTAAACACGCACTTGTAAGAACTTATACCGTCAGTTTACAATATAAGGGTTTAAAAACAGTCTTGCCGAGTGGTTGTACACCTTTTACGGCCTGGATGCTGTTCAGCGGGTTCTCCTGTATTATTGTAGTGCTGCCAAAGACGACAAATATCACTTCTATGAATGCCAAAATGTCGTGATACCTAAGATTGATTACTTCCCGCTTGCAACATCCCTACAGCTCTTTGCATTTCATCTGCCATCAAATGACGTCGCTTCATGACGTAAAGAATATCTAACAATTCAATTTTGTCGCTAACTTTATTTAAATGGTTAGTAAAATTATAAAATGAAGACTAAACGTAGCAATTAAAACGCACTTAAATTCAAACAAATTTGCAGTCATTTGAATTTTATGAAAAAAAAAAACATAAACAATTTTTTTTTTTACAACCAGGCGGGTATTATGAAGAACAGGCGAACTGAGCTCGTTTTTGTAAATGGAAACATGAATGCTGAAAATTACATTGAGGATATTCTCAGACCATATGTCTACCCATTTGCACAAACCTTTTGCTCCGATTTTAGGTTAATGTATGACAATGCGCTTTCACATACAGCTCGGTACAGTGATGAATACTTTGCAACGGAGAACATCCGGGTATTGCCCTGGCCTGCACAATCGCCAGATCTCAACCCCATCGAGCACGCATGGGACATGCTCCAGAGACGTGTTTTGAAGGACTTGGACGGAGCGACAACAACCCAACAGCTGAAGGATTTGCTACAATTACATTGGGAGCGAATACCGCAAGATGACATAAACAGTCTCATTAATTCAATGAATAATCGTTGCCGACAAGTTCTGAATAGCAGAGGAGACAATACTTTGTATTAAATTGTTCGATTCTTTCACAATAAATATATTTTCTTTAAAAATTTCGTTTTGTAAGAAAAAAGTTTAGTTTCTTATGTATCTTAGATTCTACAGTATGTTCAAATATTGTTAATTTCTGTTATTAAAAGAACTTATAAAGACAACAGCTGTTATTTTTACATCATAGAACCCTAAAGATATTATTTTAAAAATAAAATACAACGTTATAATGTGCGTTGCCAGCCTGTGTTTGGGGGAAAGGGAGTGAGAGAGAGAGGGGAGGGGAGGTGGGCTTCCGGCGCTCTCACTAACGGAACGAAACGCAACAATGCAAGCACTGTTACTTCACGTCAAAGTTCACCTGAATGATTAAATATATTTTTTATGTATTATGTACTCTAATAGGCAGACTTAATTAAATATATCTTCTTGTCTACTGTTGATTTCCCATTACCATTCCCATTTTTCAATTATAGAGTTAAGATTAAAAATGCGATGTTTATCTTAACTTAATTAATTACTTACTTAATACTTAATAGTAATGTAAAACACATCGAATACATATGAGGTATATCGGTAACAGTAGTATAGTATTTAATTGTCACTATTTCACCACATTTGGCTAATATATTTAACCAGTGTATAGCCAAAGGAACTTTCCCCAATTTAATGAAAATAAGGTTCCTTTGTATAAATCACGCTGCAGAAGTAGTCTTGAAAACTATAGAACTATTTCTGTACTTCCGTCCTTAAGTAAATTTTTTGAAAAAATTATGCTCAACCAATTACTAGACTATTTCAATATGCAAAAGTTTCTGGATGGTCGACAGTTTGGTTTCAAGAAAATGAAATCTACGGTGGAACGCTTATAAGTTATATATTGAGGGCCTAGGAGAATTCGCATGACGCAATTGGTGTGTTCTGCGATCTGTCTATGGCCTTTGATTGCGTTGACCATAGTACGCTTATTCTAAAATTAAAACATTGTGGTATTTGTGGATCTACTCTCGACCTTCTAGTCTCTTATTTAAAAGATCGTTGTCTGAAAGTTAGCATACAAGGGGTAACCTCTGCAGGATTCTTTGCGCGAATTAGTGTACCACAGGGCTCTATTCTAGGACCATTCTTGTTCTTAATATATATAAATGATCTGCCGCTAATGGTCAGTAACTGTGCTGACATGGTTCTTTTTGCAGACGATACTTCTATTATAATTAAAGTAAAAAGACATTCAGAGGTTGGGTGTGTAGATAATACTTTAAACGATATGTCTCAGTGGTTTGCATTAAATAACTTAATACTAAATACAAGTAAAACAAAATGTATGAGATTTATTTTGCCTAATGGGCCACGAGTTGATAGTAGGTCGATCAAGATCGAAAGAAATTTTGTAGGGTTAGTTGATAATACTATATTCTTGGATATCACATTCGATTCAAAATTACAATGGGGTCTTCAAATTAAACAATTGGCAAGCAAATTATTTTCTACTGCATTTGCCGTACTTAAGATTCGCCAGCTAACTGATATTGCCACTGCTAGGTTAGTCTACTTCGCCTACTTCCATAGCTTAACGTCTTATGGCATTCTGTTGTGGAGGACAGCATCTGAGGTAGACACTATATGTTTATTACAAAAACGGGCAGTTCGAGCATTACAATATGAGACCTCGCGAATCCTTAAAGACCAATTTCAAGGAATACCGTATCTTAACTCTGCCGTCTCAATACATTCTTGGCAATTTAATGTATGTCTGTAAGAACCTTGAAAAGCTAGATTTCGTAAAAAACCGACACAATTTAAATAATAGAAACTGTGAGAAACTGGTTGTCCCACGTTTCAAACTTAGTAAAACCAGTAACAGTTTTCGGGAAATAGTGTTAGATTTTACAACAAAGTCCCAAAGGATATTACCGATTTGCCGGATTGTGAATTTAAGCGCCATGTCAAGCGGGTTTTGGTATCGAAAGGCTATTATAGAGTGGTTCAATATGTGAACGATGGTGATGTTTGGAATTAACTCATCTCTGTGCATCCCTTAAAAACGTTTGTGACATTAACCTAATATATTCTAAATATTATATATACTTGTTAAAAAATAAATCAGATCCATTTTCTTGCCGGTTCTTCTCGATAACTGGATTGTTTTCTGAATCGGTGGTAGTTTTGACGTTCATAAGTGCCTTCTTAGGGCCTAAATTGAATAAAGTGTTTTTATTTATTTTATTTATTTTTATTTATTTATTTATTAGGAAAACTAACAGCTATAATACACAAAACATAGTTATTAGACTAGGAAAAACATCAAGCCATTTATAAGTCTTCGCCGATATAAAACAGAATACAATCACTTGCATTATATGGTATTAGGTTAACATTATAATAAAGAAAGAAGAAATTCAAGAATATAAACAGTCTATTATTATTTGTAATCGCCATCATTAAAGAACGTCCTTGTTAAAACGTTGTCGCTTTATTTACACTAGTATTAAATAGGTCAAAATCACCTATCTCGCTCATAGTGTTGAAGGAGTGACTAGCTCGCCATAAATATGAATTCTGCCGGTAATTTGTGGAAACAGTGGGCAGCGAAAGAGGGGGGTTTGTACGTAGATGTTTGGTCGGAACATTAATAAATACTTTCGACAGAAGTTCGGAAAAATCTACAATATTAGAAGTAATTGATTGATTGATTATATTATGCGTATTATAATTGCCCATATAGAACTTCTTTAAGGACAAATGAATATTTGTGACAGACAAGCGTTAACAAGTGTGAAATACTCTGTTTACTTTCAATAAATGGACTGAAAATTAAAAATATTCAGAGAATTTAATATACCAAGAGAAAATGTATAACATTGAAGCTCCCCAGCGCGGCGAGCAACTCAGCAGAATTTTTTATGAAACTTTTAATATTCCTGAATCGACACGTGTATATGTGTATGAGATATATGTTATACGTATTCTGTCATATATTTTTAAATGCCAATATACATACCTATACTATGCCAATATCTATACTTTAATAAATCGTATAGAATATCAGTCAGTATTTGCGCCTGTTCTGTTGTTCCTGTAAAGTATACAACCGATTTTTTAACCGTTGTCACTAGTATTTGGAGGATTTGTCTGAAAAGTTTATATGCACAATACATGTATATTATATATATAAAAATTAGTGGGATCTCGATGCATTTTAATTAAGTCACGGTTAACAGATAGTACAAATTAAAATAGCTAGAATTACTTTTTATAAGGTCAGCTATCTGGCAGTGAAAGCCTCGTGAAGATCGGTCGAACGGCTTTGGAGATAACACTACGGGCGAAGTCACGGTTAACAGATAGTATAAATGAAAATTGCTGGAATTACTTTTTATAAGGTCTGCTAACTGCCAGTGAAAATCTCGTGAATATCGGTTGAACCGTTTTGGAGATACCACTGTGGGCGAAGCCACGGTTAACAGCTAGTATAAACTAAAATTGCTTGAATAACTTTTTATAAAAATACATATAACTGTCAATAAAAGTTTTGTGAAGATAGGTTTAACCGTTTTGGAGATTGCATTGCGGACGAAGCCGTGGTTAATAGCTAGTCTAATTTAGAGTTTAAGTTACCCGGTCTAATTTAAGTTTTGATGGTTTCTAATTTTTACGTTGGTAGAGCCACGCTGTAGCTATTAGTAGTTTCAGCATGAATAGGTCGGCTCGGCCGGGATAGTACCACCCTCTCACAGAAAACCCCGACGTGAAGTAACAGTGCTTGCATTGTTGCGTTTCGTTCGGTCAGTGGGAGTGCCCGAGGCCCACCTCCTTTCTCTCTTTCCCTTCCTCCTTTTCCTACCCCTACCCTCACCCTCATACACAGGCTGGCAACACACTTTCGACTCCCCTGGTGTTGCTAGTGTCTATGGACGGTGGTGATCACTTAAAATCAGGTGACCCACCTGTTCGTTATCCTGCTTTTGATATATATAAAAAAAAAGTTATCTGCCAGTGAAATTCCCGTCAAAAGCGGTCAAGCCGTTTCAGAGATTACTCAGAACAAACAGACAGACAGACCGACACAAAATAAAAAATTGCATTTTTATTATCAGTAGCATTTATATTTTCGTACCCAGTCAGTTGATATATGTGTGTAAGTGACTGAATTCCTCCTAAACGGCTGGACAGATGTTGATGAAAATTTTTGTGTGTGTTCAGGTAGGTTCAGGAATGGTTTAGAGTCACAATCAGATCCGCTAGGTGGCGCTGTGGTTGAATTTTACGATATTTTTTTATTATCATAGCAGGACAACGTCCACTGGGCCCGCTGGTACTACTATAAAACAAGAATAAGTTTTAAGTATTAATTTAAATTAATTTATAAAAAATAACGGATATATAAAATTAGCAATTTTATGACAAATTATTTTTCATTTCACATAAAAATGCTGTATATCTAATCAAGTCTGACTACAGAGAAAGGTTAAAAACTCTCTATAAAGTCAGTTTTTATTTTCACCAATGCAGAAATAAATTACACTGTTCCATTTTCGTTGATTGTGTAACTCTAGGATCATTAAAGGGTTAACAATATTTTCCCCGTATAGACTTATCCCAGTTTACATAATGGACATGCCACGGATCACAGTGTCACGGATGGACCCCGCCTGGTTGCTGGTAGCGGTGGCAACGGAAGGGATCACCTAGTATTATGCCACCTGAAGGGTTTTAAGGTCAGTCGAGCGTGTAACTTTAACGCGCCTCGAGTGTTCCGTATCATTGTATTTCATTACAAATAATTTTGCTTAAATGGAACGTTGTGTTCGTATCTTATACATATACTAGCTTTAACCCGCGGTTCCACATGCTGTTTTATCAAATGGGTTATACAAATATAAAATTTTGAGAACATGTACAATTACTTATATTTGATTGAAGAAGACGTTACTTAGCGAAAATCCATCATTAATAATTATAGTGGACGTTGGAATTAATTCAACACTACTACGTCTAACTGCAACAAAAAGCGAATCAATTAATCAATATATCATTTATAGTATATATATTAATTATACAATATTTTATAATTAATTAATATAGATATAATAATTATCAATAAATTAATTAAAATACGCTGCAGATTGACGTGTAATTAGGACAATCGATTACACGTGTTTCCGCTCTATCACGGAGGATCTTGACTCTAAAAAAATTTAAACGAATTTTTTTCATGATTTTTTTATTTGTATTAATCGAAATAATCGCCCATGCAATCAATGCATATTTGCCAACGCAGTGGTAGTAAATTGATGCCCTTCTTAATGAAATCAACTGGACGGGTGGCAACAAATTCTTCAAAGGTTGACGTGCAGGAGCAGCGGAGACGAGCGATTGACCAATGCTGGTTGGAGATGTGCCGGCTTCTCCATGAAGCACTGAACACAATCAGTTCTTCACAGTACATATCTGCAGTAATGCTCACCCCGTTTGGTAAGAAGCTACGATGAATCACACCGGCGCTAGACCACCAAACAGTGACCATCACTTTTCTAGGGGTAAGTTTTCGTTTAGGGCATTGTTTAGGTGCTGAACCAGGATCCAATCAACTTGCTGAGCACTTGCGGTTAGCAAACAGAATCCATTTTTCATCGCAGGTAACAATGCGGTTCAAAATTCCTTCATTTGTGTGTCTGTCGAGCAGTGCAAGGCACGTCTCGACGCGTACTTCGCGCTAGCGATCATTGAGTTCGTGGGGCACTCATTTTTCAAGCTTTTTTACATTGCCAATTTGACGCAAATGGACCAATATTGTTTTGACGCTAACGTCGAAAGCTGCTGCTAATTCAACCGTAGATTGTGTATCATCAGCTTCACAATTGCCTATAATTCGTCATTGTTGACCAAAGTCTTTGGACGACCGCGAGGTTCATTTTTCAAGTCGAAATTCCCAGAACGGAAGCGAGCAAACCAGTAACAGGTGGTGCGTTGGTTTGTAGTGTTAGCTCCGTAAATGTCGTTGATGTTGGGTGCCGCTTGTGCCGCGTTGCTGCCACGAGGGTACTCATATTCCATAATTACTCGAATTTTTAACGTATCTCTGATGACAAAAAAGATTGGAATGCGATGAAAATGTAACACTAAACAATAAACAAATGACTACTCTTGGAAAAAGAATTCCATGTTTCAAAATAAAATTAATTTGAAATTAGAATTCTTAGCCAAACAAAATTTATTTTGATTTGAAATGGCCAGTACTGCAGAATGGCAATTTCATAGGTAAAGACCTATTATCTCATATACCATGACACGACGTTTTAATTTTGAAATTGAATGTCTTTTTTAAATTTGAATTCAACATTTAATAACTGAGCCACATCAACGCGATGTCGGGTCAGCTAGTATGTATATCTTTTTTTTTTATCGTGGGGAAATCCCTTATGGATACGCCACCCTCCCGGGGGAGAGGGTGGGATATGTCTGACTCGCACAGACTTAAACCCCACGGTGTACCGACAGACCGTTTCGTGGGGGCGGCAAGGGATCGAACAAGCTAATCAACCTTGTAGAACCGCCCCCACGGTCCGCCCGGCGGAAGGTGACCGCCGGGCTCCTACCTATAGAGGAGCAGACCGGGTACACACCGGCTGCCCCCCCTCGTCCGCCGGACCTGTGCAATGAGGAAATGGGCCCTCCGGCCCATCCCCTCAGGTCCGGCTACGGTGGCAGGAGGAGTTGGGCAAAGCGCCGCCTCCTCCTGCCGGTCCTCTGTTGGCGGAGACGGCCACTCAGCATGGCCGAAACCACACTCGGCAGCGACAAATCCACTCCTACTACCGCCGCCAGAAAGTATGTATATCTATTATGTTAATCAGTTTCTCTGTGTGACATAGTTTATATGAAAAGTATAAAATTACTATTTGAATAATGGTTAAAATGTTGACATTTGACTGTATATTGTACAAAATAGTCTGACGTCTTCGCATTAGAGGATACCATTACAATGTATTTCGAAATGTCTTATACTAAAACCATCCGTTAACATTTACAGTTCCATGTGTATGTAAATTTCTCGAGGAATCCTAAAACTGTAACACAGTAATAGCTCGTGTGAATGAATATTGTTCAGTGGAGTGGGGACAGACGACCACCGTCGACCCGTCATTACACGCGCCGTTACACACGCTTGTATCATATTTTATAAGCCAACTTACATCATGTAGCTACGTGGCCTGGCTTTATTTGAATATTATTCTTCATGGTAGAGCGTCTTCTTATCCGGATAGCTACCATACTTAGGTTTGTAACCTATCGCTAAATACCTGTGTGTTCTGATAGTTGATTATAGACAGGCAGTCTCTACTTTTAGCATGTTATAAGATTATTTATTGTTTATATGTTAAATAGTCAGATCTATATATGTATATAGATATAGTCAGATGTATAAAATGTATGTATAAAAATAAAAGACAAAATGTGTGGTAAAGACACACGATAAAAGTGAACCTTTAGTATAATAGGGATACATTTTAATTAAAAAAATACAACAAAAAAACTTTACGCGGTGTTCGCAGGCGGTCACATATGTGCTGGTGCGACTCCAATAGTTCGTCAGAGGGGGTTTAACACCCACTCCCCTTTCAGGGGTCTGCCATCTTGACATACCATGACGTCTGACCACAATCGGAAACCTTAGGAGGAGCCAACATCTGTCGGGGGAGCAGGCGTAGTGCCGATAAGGCAGTCCCTGTTCCCCCGGCCAAAAGGTGTAAAAAGGAACCATGGCGTTTTAGTCTGTGTAAATAGGACATTACCCATCCTCAGCTGCCCAGCGGGATGGAAACCCGTTAGGGATCTCTCCACGTAAAAAATGGCCGACGCTGCTTACCTTGGGCGATCGGACGAGAACCGGCGAATTAAACACTGTACCCAACACAGTTTATTCCCACCACCTTTCGTCACACAGAAAGGTTGTCGATCAAAACGTTAAGAATCCTCCCTTAAGAAGTTTTACTGCAAAAATTGTGAGCTAACATCACGCAAAGACCTTAGATGCGGAACAGTTTAGTCTACAAAGTGTTATAGACTGGGATATCAGAAGCTGAGGGCAGTTACTCGTTCGATAAGAAATCAGTGTTAACAAGATATGTTGAACTGTGAATGCCTATGTTAACGGACTGTCGTACATTTTTGTGAGTTTTTGTAATAGGTTAATAGCAAGACAATTTTTTTTAAATTTATTACAAAAAAGTACTCAACATTTATTATTTATTTATTTACACATTATGCGTTAAATACGCAATGGCGTGTTACAAGTCATTTAACTAAGTTAACATTTAACAAAGTTTACAAATGTAACTTGTATGTACAGTTACAAATAAAAAAAATGATCAAACTAATTCAGGAAAATAATGTAACTCACTTTCAAATGTGTTTATAGAATGTTAGTCGATGGCACAATGAAAATCAAACATAACTCTGATATTTAGCTTTAGTTATTTCATTATCTGAATAATCCGTTTATCCGGTCATGTTGTTAGCTAACACAATTAATGCTTTGTCCCTATTTGAATTTGTGTGATATGTTGCACTAATTCGGACTAATTAATGACGAAAGCAAACCAATTTGCACGATTTGAAAATAACCACAACTTCTTTAGGTTTATAGTCGATTTTCTAGTTACACTTTTTTATGCCAGTAGCCTATAACTAACTATCTGATGATGATGATGATTGTTCCGACCGGTTTTGTTCATGGCGACCACTTTGATCCCTAAACTTAGAAATGGCGCTGGTGCGCTCGAAGATGGCTTAGGAACCATCCATAAATTACGTCACACGAATTTCATGTTTTTTTGACTCCTCCCCCATCCTTGTCACAGCTGGTCACATTTGTGAGACTCCCCCCCTCCCTAGTGTGACATCACATATTTTGCAATTTTACATTTAGAAATTATTGAATTCAAACAACAGGTTCGAAATTAGTTTTATATCCATTTAAATTATTTTCGAATAAAAATTAGTATCAAGTCAAACATTTGAAGAAATAAAACAAAAAACGATTAGATGTCGGGAACATTCGTTGTGTCAACATCTATTTCATCCAACCATACAGCATCACCGTCATCATCCAAACAAAGAATTTCTCTGGCACATTTAGCAGCAATTCTTTGAGGACGCATCTTCGCGATGGGCAAAACTTCTTGTTGATTTTTATGAAACCGCTTGTGTTGATTAGTGGCCTTGTGTGATGCAAGATATAGACCACAGATGCCACATGATCGCTTAAACAAGTACGTATGGAGCAAAAGCTATCATATGGAACTTGCTTCAAATGTGAGGACGCTCGAAGATCCAAAACTAGATGAAGTAACAGTGGAGCGAATATACATTTGGCGTCATCTTTTTCTACGGTCTGCACCACTGAAAATTGCAATCTCCTTTATGACTTCAAGCATACCGGATTGGTTTTCTTCTGTTCTAGGCCGACAAATAGAATCTCGAATTTTAAGAGCTGCTGCAAAGTCGGAATTACTTTCACAAAGCTCTAATTTTTTTATGTTTTCTAGTCACTACTTTTTTTTGTCGGGATAACGTCTTTTATAATGATTCATCGGTTCAGTAAATAATAAATAAAGTTAAACATTGTTTTCTCACCCTGCCCCACCCGATACGCTCAGGTATGCCACAGGGCTCCATACTCGCGCCCTCGCTCTTCAATCTGTTCATCAGTGACCTACCTCGGTCTAAACGGGTCGAGGTAGGTTGCTAAGCTGACGATACCGTTATTTACACTTCCAGCTTGCGGTCGGACTTTTTTCGGAAGCGCATCGAAAAGGCCGTTTGCACACTCGGTGAATGGTTTCGTCGATGGCGCATAGAAGTTAATCCTGATAAGTGCGCCGCGATACTTTTCGATCCTTTACGACGTAGTAATAACCTCGAGCCCACCAGGCTATACGGATCCGATATACCTTGGGCCGATGAGCTCAAATATCTCGGTGTTACATTAGATAAACATTTAAATTTCGAGTCACATATAGATAGAGTACGAAACAAAGCCGCTATGGTCTTGGGTCGCCTCCATCCGTTGCTTTGTCATAGGAGTAAGATGTCCCTCAGACACAAGCTCACTTTATATAAGACGTGTATCCGTCCCGTGATGACATATAGCAGTCCCGTTTTTGCGCATATGTCGAAAGATAATTTTCATAAGTTGCAGGTTCTTCAAAACCGCGTGTTACGTAAAGTGACCGGTGCCCTGTGGTACGTCCGGAGAGTTGATCTACATAGGGACCTAGAGATGCCTTCTATCTGGGCGTAAGTAAAATCACTTACAATAAGTTATTTTGAAAAAGCCGCGAATCATCCCAGTCCGTTAGTGGTATCCGCCGCAAAATACGAACCCGTACCAAATGCTGCGCGTTGTAAAAGACTTCAGCGACATATTTTTACCGAACCTCCCGATGAAATAACGACAGTGAACGATTAGTACCAGACTGTCTCTCCAAACAGAGCGTGCTCACGCCCACGCCCGCGTAACCACAGATCACGCCGCCGTTCCACATAGGCGACCTCTCTACCATTGAGGTACGCCTCCAGCACCCGCCGCAGGTACGGGGGCACTCCGAAATATAGGAGTGCCTCCCGTATGACCCCATGCGGCAGGGTGTTGAAGGCGTTGGCAATGTCAAGTGACACCGCCAAAACCCTCTCCCCCTGGGAGGTCGCCTCTGCAGACAGCGACTTCAGGAGGCACAGGGCGTCCACAGTGGAACGCCCTGTCCGGAAGCCATACTGCGCGTCCGCCAGGTTCGGCCCCACACCCTCTAGGTGCTGGACTACCCGGGAGGAGATAACCCTCTCCAGCACCTTACCGGCGTCGTCCAGCAGAACGAGGGGCCGATACGCGGACGCGCAGTCCAGAGGGCGGCCCGCCTTTTCTATGAGGCAAAGCCGCCCAAGTTTCCAGGGCTTCGGGAACTGTCCGACCGTAAGGCACCGGTCGAACAGCTCCCGAAGCCACCCCCCTATGTGACCCAAGGCAAGGCCGAGCACCCGACCCGGGACCCCATCAGGGCCGGGCGCTCTTCGCCGGTTGAGGAGGCGTTCCACGGCTCTCCCCATCTCCTCCTCCGTTATTGGAGGGGGAGGCCCGCCGAGCACCTCCTCGACTACCTCCCGAGGCGGAGGCATGGGAGGAGCTGGTAGCATCGGAGGGTCGGGGAAAAGTTCTCCCACGACCCTCGCCACCACCTCCGGCCGGAGGGTCTCCGTCGCCGGGGGCGTCCAGGACCGTAACTTCTTTCGTACGACCCTGTACGGGCGCCCCCACAGAGTGTGCTGCGCGGTATCTTCGACAGCGCCGCACTCGTGGCAGGCGGCGGTCGGCTCCCTGCGTGCGATCCGGTACAGGTACCACCCGAAACAACCGTGTCCGGTGAGTACCTGCACCAGTCGGAACGTCAGGGAGCCCCAGCCCCTGGACATCCACTCCCGCAGAACCGGGCGGACGGCGTCTACGGTAAACCGTCCGAACC
>MU158938.1:518851-549011 GCA_015888305.1 Antheraea pernyi
AGCACTGAGTTTGGTATATAGTAGGTTGAAGTTCCAGTTATGTTGCTGATGTATATCTAATGTACACGTTACATGTTACAGTAGATGGCGTTCGTGTCGAAGTTACAAATGTTTTTGAAAAAGCGTTTCTGTAATGTACACACCCACCCACAATTTTACATTTCTTTAATACATTTTAAAAAAGAGCGTGCGGAGCCGCGGGTAACAGCTAGTATTATATATGTCGGCGCAAATGCCCGTTCTATCGTGAAATAGTATTTGTACTGACATGAATATTACGCACTACCCTGTAATATGAAAGAAACCTATAAAAGGCTGATTTAACGACCCTCCCGATGAAATAACGGCAGTGAACGATCAGTACCAGCCTGTCTCTCATTTTCTCATTAAATCTATATTAATATATAAAGCTGAAGAGTTAGTTTGTTTGTTTGTTTGTTTGGTTGAACGCTAGGATCTCAGGAACTACCATTCCAATATGAGAAAATCCTTCGGTTTTAAATAGCTCATTTATCGAGGAAGGCTATAGGCTATATAACACAAACTTTATTTTTATAATACGTAATTGAGAACAAATAAAAAATTGGAAATAAAAGTAGTATGAACTATTTGAATAGGAAAACAAAATAAACTTTGAAAATGTTAGCTTTGATACTTACCACATAACTTCAGAATTGGCAGAATGGATTAATTCCTTCGCCTGTCCTATTGGACGAATATTATAACTACAACGAAATCTCTCCAAAGAAAAAAAGTGCCCGACTTCGAAACATTCTTCATTGGTGCTCAGCTCCTATTGGTCTTAGCGTGATGATATATAGCCTATAGCCTTCCTCGATAAATGAACTATCTAAAACCGAAAGACTTTCTCAAATCGGACTGGTAGTTCCTGAGATCATAGCGTTCAACCAAACAAACAAACAAACAAACAAACAAACAAACAAACAAACAAACAAACAAACAAACAAACAAACAAACAAACAAACAAACAAACAAACAAACAAACAAACAAACAAACAAACAAACAAACAAACAAACAAACAAACAAACAAACAAACAAACAAACAAACAAACAAACAAACAAACAAACAAACAAACAAACAAACAAACAAACAAACAAACAAACAAACAAACAAACAAACAAACAAACAAACAAACAAACAAACAAACAAACAAACAAACAAACAAACAAACAAACAAACAAACAAACAAACAAACAAACAAACAAACAAACAAACAAACAAACAAACAAACAAACAAACAAACAAACAAACAAACAAACAAACAAACAAACAAACAAACAAACAAACAAACAAACAAACAAACAAACAAACAAACAAACAAACAAACAAACAAACAAACAAACAAACAAACAAACAAACAAACAAACAAACAAACAAACAAACAAACAAACAAACAAACAAACAAACAAACAAACAAACAAACAAACAAACAAACAAACAAACAAACAAACAAACAAACAAACAAACAAACAAACAAACAAACAAACAAACAAACAAACAAACAAACAAACAAACAAACAAACAAACAAACAAACAAACAAACAAACAAACAAACAAACAAACAAACAAACAAACAAACAAACAAACAAACAAACAAACAAACAAACAAACAAACAAACAAACAAACAAACAAACAAACAAACAAACAAACAAACAAACAAACAAACAAACAAACAAACAAACAAACAAACAAACAAACAAACAAACAAACAAACAAACAAACAAACAAACAAACAAACAAACAAACAAACAAACAAACAAACAAACAAACAAACAAACAAACAAACAAACAAACAAACAAACAAACAAACAAACAAACAAACAAACAAACAAACAAACAAACAAACAAACAAACAAACAAACAAACAAACAAACAAACAAACAAACAAACAAACAAACAAACAAACAAACAAACAAACAAACAAACAAACAAACAAACAAACAAACAAACAAACAAACAAACAAACAAACAAACAAACAAACAAACAAACAAACAAACAAACAAACAAACAAACAAACAAACAAACAAACAAACAAACAAACAAACAAACAAACAAACAAACAAACAAACAAACAAACAAACAAACAAACAAACAAACAAACAAACAAACAAACAAACAAACAAACAAACAAACAAACAAACAAACAAACAAACAAACAAACAAACAAACAAACAAACAAACAAACAAACAAACAAACAAACAAACAAACAAACAAACAAACAAACAAACAAACAAACAAACAAACAAACAAACAAAAAAAAAAAAAAAAAAAAAAAAAAAAAAAAAAAAAAAAAAAAAAAAAAAAAAAAAAAAAAAAAAAAAAAAAAAAAAATCGATATTTTAGTCAATTGTGAACCGATTTTAATAAGTATTTTTTTATTTGAATTGGTACACTATGTAGTGATTAACTGCTACCTATCTATTCGTCCGTGTGAAATTGATCAAAAATATGTTACAACTGCGTGAGACGCGTGCCTTACTGACTCCAAGAATAAATATACATAATTGAGAGACATATATTTGTATGTAATATGAATTATATCATCTTTTTGGTTAATTTGGCGGCCATATTGTTTTATTTACCACGTTTACTTCTACATAACTCAGTTATTATAGCAACGTGTAAGAATATCTTAAGTATATCGACAATACGGGCATATTATATCTATCTATAAAATAAAAGATTTAAGATATATTGTTCGATAATGTATAGTATATAATTTTCATTACTTTCTTATATAGTGTTAGTGAGCACTGAGTTTGGTATATAGTAGGTTGAAGTTCCAGGTATGTTGCTGATGATAAATCCCATCCCATTCGATATACTATTAGTATTCATATATCTAATGTACACGTTACATGTTACAATAGATGGCGTTCGTATCGTAGTTACAAATGTTTTTGAAAAAGCGTTTCTGTAATGTACACACCCACTTACAATTTTACATTTCTTTCATAAATTTTTAAAAAGCGCGTGCGGAGCCGCGGGCAACAGCTAGTATACTATAAAATGCAAGATTTTTTTTCGAATTTGACATAGTTCCGAAAATTTGCGCGCACAAACATACAATCCCTAGATATAATATAGACTTGATTTGTTTGTATCAATTCATGTTTAATAAATAACAATAAATATTGTACTATTGGCATAAGCGTGAACAAAGTTTTAAGATTGTCAAGTCCTTACTTTTATTGTCCTTTTTCCCGCTATTCGGCAGTACAATGAGAACTTTACCAAGCATATTTTTTAATTTGTAGCTGAAGGTGTAAATGTAGTTGGATTCTGACTGACAATATCGTATTTTATTAGAATCCACTACTAAAACCATTTTAAAAAACAAAATATAAATTTCAGTAATGTATATATTATTACATTACATCGTAAACTACATAAACTTCCATTTATAACAGAGACATAAATTTTCTTTCCACAAAAACCCATTTCTAACCCTTCAAGGATGCCCATTGTTGGGATTATTGAGTGAAAAAAAGGAACCGAAAAAGGAAAACGCCACGATTCAACACAATGCAAAAAGCGAGTAATGTTGTCCGGCAATACGTGAGCCCCGCGACTTATTCTCTTATAGAAATCACAATCGGTTCTCGTATAACAATACGTTATCAGGGATCCTCTTAAATTGGACATCAAGTATTAAAAAAATGGAAGTCGTACTTGAACGTAAGTCAAGTGCGGTCCAAGATGTGATAGCTTAATGGTTTTCGGACTTACCTCTTTCTCAGTCTTGATTAAAATTACAAATATCTTTATGATGGTCTTATCAACAACAAATATACGCAAATGTGGTAACAAGCCACGTAAATTCACTTATTGTGACTTGATTTTTTCAATACTCTTACTTTCTCCAATTTCATTTTTGTCTTATATAACGTCAATATACATATATATCGGAGGAGCTACTATTGACCTACGTCCGTGCTATTGGCTTTATCAAGGGAGTTATTAATAGAATTAAGTACGCGCTCTCAATTTTTCACAGTTCAATTTTGGCTTCGAGTCCTAGTAGATGCGCATAGCTTACGCCCACAGATACAATAAGAAATACAATACAATAATACAATAAGAAAAATGTAACTTTACTGAGACTTTCATACCGAAAAGCAGGCTGCTTTGCGCGAGGGGACTACGGAGAATGGAATTTTTAAATGGCTACCTATTAATTTTAAAAAACAATTATCTGTACATCATTGTTAAAGGTTCAATGTAACTGTAGTTAGTCATTATGTTTACCAAAGCTCAATAGTTTTGTTGTAATTCTTACCGAAATACAGTGAAAATGAACCTCTTTTGAGGACGCGTCCTTAAAGAGTAATTATTTTATCTTCACTCCTATATACTCGTATAGCTATAGTTTAATACTTATTGCGGTAAAATTAAGATCTCCTTTAAATAATGTATAGTAGCAATCTGTAGTATACGTTAACAACAAACTGTATTATATAATGAACATAGGTACAGTTATGCCAGGGTATTTATAAAGTGTGATAAGTGCACCCACCCACGATATTGTCATTGATGTCGGTCGTTCAGAAATAAGTGATTATGTTACGTAAAGAGTTTGTTTTCCTTTAAATATAAACCAGTGGCGACGAGGAGAAAACAATTCTGTGTTTAAATTACTATATAGAAGGTGTTAAAGTTACATTTGAGTACAAAAACGTCAATTGGTGCAATTAAAGAATTTGATTTGAGCCAAGGTAACTGGACGTCATACATTGACCGTTTGAAAATGTATTCCAAAGCAAATAGTATTAAGGACGATCTACAGTTGCCTACACTAATATCAGTTGTGGGCGATCAAACATATGAACTTTTTGTAAATCTAGCAAGTCCTAATAATCCAACAAATTTGAAATTTGATGAACTTGTACAGTTAGTTACCGACCATCTCCAACCCAAGCCCTCAATAATGGCGGAGCGATATAAGTTCAGGCTAAGACGACAAGAAATAGGAGAAAATGTATCTCAATATGTGACTGAATTGAAACGTCTATCTCGTCAATGTGATTTCAAAGAAACTTTGAATGATAACTTAAGGGATCAACTTGTTTGCGGTATAGCCAGCGACACCATTCGACAGAGATTGTTTGCTGAAGCAGATTTATCATATTGCAAAGCTGTTTCCTTGGCGATGTCGTTAGAAGCAGCGGAAAGAGACGCGGCGGTAGTTGAACGGGATAACAGGAATACGGAACAATCACTGGACGGACTTCATGGCCTATCGGTTGAAAAGCGCGCAACCATCAGAGATGTAACGTCCAGACAAATAGGTAATTGTTCGGTTTGTGGCCGCTATGGTCATCGTGTCGATATAAAGACTTTACGTGCAACGTCTGCAGTAAGTTGGGACATGTCAAACGAGTTTGTCCGCAACGACAGCAGGGATCTAGGCAAGGTACCCAGCGTCAATCGAATGCAGGGTCACGCCAACATACAGCGCACTATGTTGAAGAACTCGGGAAAAATGAGGAAAAACTTTTAATGTCTGGGGCGTCAGAGTCAGAGGGAGAAGAAGAGCAAAATATGAATCAAATGTCATTGAAAAATTATCCATCGGTAAATATGATAATTATTATAGAAGGAAAACCACTTTCAATGGAAATAGACGCAGGTTGTCCTTGTTCTTGTATTAGTAAAAATACTTATTTAAAATATTTTTATAAATTACCTTTAACTGAATCCCTCCATTTTCGAGTGAGGAATTCAAGTCTTTTCTATTGCACAATGGCATATCTCAAGCTTTTTCCGCACCATACCATCCATCGTCAAATGGTGCAGCTGAAAATGCAGTTAAAATCTGTAAGAAAGTGATTAAAAAGGCCATTTCTGATAATATCGATGTTGAGGTTGCTCTGCAGCGATTTTTGTTATTATACCGTAACACCGAGCATGCAACCACCGGGGAAAGTCCTGCACGGGTGTTACAAGGGAGGTCTTTAAGAACCCGTTTGGATGCCCTACGACCTGATAGAGATTGTACACACGACAACGATTACAACACGAGTTGTAAAGGCTTTTGAAAAACAGGAACAAAGAGGGTGTCACAGAAAATTACAATCAGGTAAAGATATTTATTTAAAAGATTTTTCTAAGAAGGGTGAGTGGATTCCAGGTAAAATCGTTGATCGATTTAGCACTACAAACTATAGAGTACGCTCTTTTGATGGCAGGGAATCTCATCGTCATGTTGATCAGATAAAACGGAGATCTAGTCAAGCAGCGCTTGGCACATTTTCGCGGGGAGATTCACTAAAACAGGGTAGCGGTGCCTCGGTTAGAGAAAATGATTCTACTCAAGTCCAAATTGAGGCTCAGGAAGTTGAGCCAGCAGTTGAAAACGCATCCTCTAATAACCCTTTGCCAAGTGCGAAGGATATATGCACATATAGTTCTCCAGCTCTTTCGCTACAGCCACCAGAACGCCACTCGTCTAGCCCTATCGTGTGTACTCGGCCGAAACGCATCTGTTATCCACCTAAGCGTTACGGAATAGATGCGGAGTAACTGTAGTTGAATTATGTTTATTGATTACTCTTTCCATTGCAGATAATGTACCGTACACGTAGTGATACATTTTAGATTATAAGATTTTATATTTTGTATTAGAATAGTTGGTGAGGTGTAGTATACGTTAACAACAAACTGTATTATATAATGAACATAGGTACAGTTATGTGAGGGTATTCATAAAGTGTGATAAGTGCACCCACCCACGATATTGTCATTGATGTCGGTCGTTAATAAATAAGTGATTGTGTTACGTAAAGAGTTTGTTTTCCTCTAAATATAAACCACAATCAAAGTATAATATAATATATTTTTAAATTTGTAAAAAGATACGAATACAAATTTTAACCATATCAGTAGTGTCTTCAAAGAATTGAAAAACATGCAACTCAAATCACATTCTATAAAGAATTATGCAAATGTGAAATACTATGAAAGTATATTCCTTTTGTGAAACTACTAACACCCAGAGACAGCCTAGAAGAAGTTAATTTTATCATTATGGTTGTCTATTAAGAATAAAAAAATATTTCCGCTAAACAAATTTCGATGGATAAATCAATATGAAGTCTTCCGGAAAATGAACTTGAATGGTCCCTTCTAATTACAATCAAGTTTAATTACACGGGACCGTTCCTGGGACTTCGTGACTAGGGTTGTCAACATCGATACTCAGATATGCGGAAAACGGGTTATTCAAATAAGGGCGGGAGTAAAAAACCGGGACCTTTGTCTATTGCAGCAGGACATGACCTTTTCACAAACAAAAATTTTAAAACTGTACGGTAGCAAGAAAATCGAAGATAACTTGTATATGAACTTGTTCCAGAGCCTTATTAAGGTACCGATTCTCCCAGAACCATGAGGGCGGAAGTAAAAACCCGAGCCAAGTTTTAAAATATTTCTCCGTTGCAGCGAGACATGATATGGTCACAATAAGGAATTTTTAATTATTAATTAATTAATAAATAAATAAATTAATTAATTAGTATTAATTTTTAAAATGTTAAAAAGGTTGGTTATAATTGCACCCAGCTTATATAAGATATTCTTCAAAACCCCTAACAACGGTACATCCCGATTTTCCCAGACTGTTGCTCCAACCATAGGTGTGCGAAAATTTATTAGGGTCTTCCGTTTGTTTTGTGTATAAGGTCAAATTGAAATTTAGGAAACCGTACACAGCATTAAAAATTGTTAAGTAGATGCTAACCTTGTTGCGACAAATTATATTTTGTAAAATATTCTTAAGAGAAAATGATGTGTCCTATGCTCTTCTAAGTAATCTTAATAATAATAAGTAATCTTAGTAATCTTCTGAATATAAGTTTATTATTACCTATAGGAATTCTCGTATCTCTTTGGCTAAAGCACTCGATTAGAAACAAGGTTAAGTTGTAAACATTTGGGTGGTTTGTTTGTTACGTTTTGTGGTACAAAGATCACGCGTCGTTGCCAATGTCATTGCATTTATGTCACTTTATCAAGAATGTCTATATACTTTAAGTGGAATTAAAATATATATCCCGCTGTTAGTCCTTAGTATACGATCGTACATGATTGAATACAGAATTCTTTTTAAATGGCATATACAAGATTTTCAGCTTTATATCCCAACTTAAAAATGTAATTGTTGTGAGAAATGTGAAAGAATATATGTGAATTAAATTAATAATATATCAAAATGTACTAGTGTCTTCAGTGGAACGGAAGCAATGAATCCGGATGGTTAATGCATAAAATATTGATGGATTTCAAGGATGGACAGATTTGTAAAGCATTTATTTGCATGAATTAACGTTATGTGGCGCCGAACGTGTTTATTGGATCGTGTTCTAGCATGCACAACTATGTGAATTGTAATATCCAATGTTATTTTACATTCATCAGGACAAACATTTTGTCAGTAAAGTATTGTTTTTATTGCAATTTAAAAATGTTAATGTGCTCTTACCATTGAGTAAATAATTAAATTTGTGAATCTTACAAGTGTGACTATCGTTCAAACTTATCGACTTTGCCCTTAAAATTTAGAAAACTGTCTACTCAGTTACTGAATAGTAAGACGCACCACTATTGCAGGTTAGGAATCAAAGTGTCGATAATTATAAATAACCCTGTAGACTCTGTCGTAGTAAGGTTAATTTACACGAACCTTCAATTATCGCTATTATAACGTTCATCAAAAAGTTCGTTATCAAAAACAGACGAGTTCAACCAAGTTTCAGAAAGACAAATGATATCGAAATCATTATTCAAAACGTTTAAATATACTTCAGTTGTTTTAGTATTCAATCCCCGTACATTTTGGTAATAAATATTGAGAACATCGAATTATACTGCTTTAAACTATTATAAAGTTAAATTACGCAACAAATAAAAAATAAAAAGACATTAAGAAAAATAAAAATAATAAACTAAAATTAACATTATTTAAGATTTTTTAAAGTATCTAAGTCCTTCACAAGAATACATGGATGTGTATCATTTTGACGCATAAATATTTTGCCTCCACGTACCCAAACATATTTAAATTGGAGTTCTTTAGCCTTTTGTCTTGCTGCTGCATGTAACATTTTATTTTCGGATGACAGATGTTCTGTGACATATATAGGCGATGAATGTATGCTTTTTATTCCTAGGTCACAGGACTGTAATTTATTTGTCGAATTAATCTTGTTATGTTTCATAACAGCTGCTAGTAATGTATCACGAAGGCGGGGACTGCTTAATTTCACGAGTATGGAGCGGGGACGAGAGTTCTCCGATAGTTTCTTAGCAATACGAGAGCAGTAGTAGATATCTTTTTCTGATATGGGACATTTTACCACTCGGCCAAGTTGTTCTATCATTTTTATTAAGTTTTCAGACTTTGATTCTGGTACGCATTGTATTTCTAGGTTAGTATTTCTACTTAATTGATCCATTTGGTTAAAACGTGTAGTTAAGTTGCTAATTGAGGCTTGGAGGGAATTATTTTCTGTTTCTAGAATCGGGATGTACCGTTGTTAGGGGTTTTGAAGAATATCTTATATAAGCTGGGTGCAATTATAACCAACCAAGAAGAACTCTGCAATATAAAAGAATCTATGGAAAAGATATTCTTCAAAACCCCTAACAACGGTACATCCCGATTTTCCCAGACTGTTGCTCCAACCATAGGTGTGCGAAAATTTATTAGGGTCTTCCGTTTGTTTTGTGTATAAGGTCAAATTGAAATTTAGGAAACCGTACACAGCATTAAAAATTGTTAAGTAGATGCTAACCTTGTTGCGACAAATTATATTTTGTAAAATATTCTTAAGAGAAAATGATGTGTCCTATGCTCTTCTAAGTAGCATAGTTTTGAATATAAGTTTATTATTACCTATAGGAATTCTCGTATCTCTTTGGCTAAAGCACTCGATTAGAAACAAGGTTAAGTTGTAAACATTTGGGTGGTTTGTTTGTTACGTTTTGTGGTACAAAGATCACGCGTCGTTGCCAATGTCATTGCATTTATGTCACTTTATCAAGAATGTCTATATACTTTAAGTGGAATTAAAATATATATCCCGCTGTTAGTCCTTAGTATACGATCGTACATGATTGAATACAGAATTCTTTTTAAATGGCATATACAAGATTTTCAGCTTTATATCCCAACTTAAAAATGTAATTGTTGTGAGAAATGTGAAAGAATATATGTGAATTAAATTAATAATATATCAAAATGTACTAGTGTCTTCAGTGGAACGGAAGCAATGAATCCGGATGGTTAATGCATAAAATATTGATGGATTTCAAGGATGGACAGATTTGTAAAGCATTTATTTGCATGAATTAACGTTATGTGGCGCCGAACGTGTTTATTGGATCGTGTTCTAGCATGCACAACTATGTGAATTGTAATATCCAATGTTATTTTACATTCATCAGGACAAACATTTTGTCAGTAAAGTATTGTTTTTATTGCAATTTAAAAATGTTAATGTGCTCTTACCATTGAGTAAATAATTAAATTTGTGAATCTTACAAGTGTGACTATCGTTCAAACTTATCGACTTTGCCCTTAAAATTTAGAAAACTGTCTACTCAGTTACTGAATAGTAAGACGCACCACTATTGCAGGTTAGGAATCAAAGTGTCGATAATTATAAATAACCCTGTAGACTCTGTCGTAGTAAGGTTAATTTACACGAACCTTCAATTATCGCTATTGAAAAGTAGTTATTGTACGCTACCACAAGAGAATGAAGTAAAAGGCATGAAGGTAAATTATCTCATTATATTACATATTTCGACGATAAAGTTTATAAGAAATGTTAAATGATGACTACCAAGTTATTTTTAAGAGAACGCGCCTCATTGACGACCTTATTTTTGGTTTTTATCAGATTTAGGCCAAAGCGCTACCACAAAAGTTTTTAAAACAAAACGGTTATATATCTTTTTGATAACTTTGAACCGTAAATGCTCCTAGGAGTGAGAGACATGAATATTAAAATCTGTGCCACTCGCTACATTAATATAAGTTGTCAGCTAAGTGCAAATCTTTGTAGACAGTGAGCGCGTGCCACACAGCGCTAGAAAGCTCAAGGGTACTGGAAGCGTGTGTTTTTAGATTCTATAGCCATATTGTAAGATTTTATGTAACTATACTTTTCATACATTCCACTGCTTCGCTTTAGTGTTTTATAGAACGATATCTCTTGAAAACCTGTGTACCGGCTTGTCATGATCCACTTTGAAGGCTATTAAATAGTTGAAGGTTTGAGCCTATTTATGTTAAGATCTAGGGTTAGCACAATTTTCACAGAACTTGTTATTATTATGTTAAAATACAAAAACATTGATGAAGACATATAAGTTTTATGGATGGTAGCTAATATGATGTTGGTTCATCAGTAAGATAATGAATTTCTTACAAATTGTGCGGTAGTTGCGATATAAACCCGCGACCCTGAGTTACCGTCTCATAAATAATGTCAATCTTAATAAGAAATTTTATGATTACCCTATTGAAATTGATAATAAACTTGGTAATACAGTTACAACAATAAACATTTACTATAAACAAACCGATTTTATTTTAGAATGCTATATCGTAAAACAAAGTCAAAGGGTACAGAACACATCAAGCTGGAAAGTTAAATAAAAATTTAAGCAAACTCGACACCATAAAAGCCGAGGTCTAATAAACAAAACGGAGGCGACACGACGCGATAAACCGCGGAGCAATATCGAGCCAAATGAATCCGGAAGACAAATTCAACGAGATGGGAACGACGCCGGTAAAACGAACTCAATTCGGTCAATTACACACATGAATCGGTACTGATTCTTTATTGATCGCATTGATGTTATTCTCTTTGTAGATCGAATTAAACACGACAACAAAAGAGCATATTTCTGATGGACAATGAGCACCTAACCAAAAAATTACCTAAAACCTAACTAAAAATTACCGTTAACGAAATATGAAATAACGGTACAATTCTCTATCCCTTAAATTATGGTTAAAATTAAGTGCAATCAGATTGTAATCAAGGAAATGTAATTTGGATAAGATAATGTGATATATTCCATTTTCGTAGCCTTTAAAGTTTAACCTTGGTACGCAAATCGATAAAGGAGCTTATTTTCTTTGTTATTAAAATGGAAGTGAATGAAGTCTTGATTTTTTTTTATGTCATAAGTGGCAAAGAACAGGTGGGTCACCTGCTGTTAAGTGATCACCACCGTCCATGGACACTAACAACACCAGAGGAGTCGCAAGTGCGTTGCCACCCTTTGGGGGAAGGGATTAGGGGAGGGAGAGGAGAAGAGGGGAGGGGAGGTGGTCCTCCGGCGCTCTCACTGACCGAACGAAACGCAACAATGCAAGCACTGTTACTTCACGTTGGTTTTCAATGAGAGGGTGATACTATCCCAGACGAGCCGACCCATTCATGCTGAAACCAGTAATAGTTTCAGCGTGGCTCTACCACCATTGAAAATTGATTAGTTTTTTTTTTCACTTTTATTCAGTGCTAATGCTTATATGAAAAAATATATGAAACTATGTAGAAAAGACGTTTCTTTTTCACGTACCTAAATAGCGTCCCTGTTATTAACATATTAATACATAGTTAGTAACCGCGCAGTTGATGATGTTTTTATATCCATGTATTAAGAAAATAATTTCGATGGATAAATTGTACCATGTCTTTTCGCTCTAACTTTGGGACATCACTAGAAACTCGAAGGCAGCAATAACGCGCGACAAATAAACCCCGGTATTGGGAACATCGGGACGGAAATTTTATTTTTGTTGCAAGACAGGCTGAAATCTGCTCGCGTGAGCTCGGATTATATTTCCTTTTGAAAGCTGTATTACTGTTCCCACGTCTGATATTATTCAACATAATGTTTTTCTGCTGTTAGATATTAAATTATTCTAATGCCACATTAGACATTGTAATGTATAAATATACCTTAGCCAGTTAAAATAATACAATTTAGTTTCTGTGCACCGTTGTTTCACTGGTGTTTCAGTCTTAAAATGTTGGTTCCTCGCTGACATAGGAATTTCTTTTTATATAAGAGCATAACGAAATAAATATATATTTTTTTATTTCATAGTGATTATAATAACTGTACCATTAGATTAGGACCTAGTAAACAGTTGCCGTTGGTAAAACAACCTACGAATCTGCCAGGTTAAAATTGTCAAGCATACTGAATAGTGGATATACATATGATGTGCCACAATGAGTAACTGTGACGGATTCTCTGGCACTGGATGTGTTACTATTGTGTTTGCATTTCAGTGTTTCACTCGGCCTTCTCGCACTATCAACTTGGTTGCTGTCGCTTTTAACTTTGGTGTCTTGAGATTCTATTTGACATCCATTATACGATAAAAAAAACTCTTACGGATAGTCATTTTAGCTTCACGTACAGATTTGCCTACATCTTAAGGTTTAAAAAAAAATTACAAGTAAAATATTGAATGAGCAAAGTAATCTATACATATAATAAAAATGAAGTGTCTGTATGTAATATCAAAATAAAAATTTTCACTGATTGGGTATGAAAGTATACACGCTTTTGATAACAAAAATGCAATTTTTAAAATTTTTGTCGGTCTGTCTGTCTGTCTGTCTGTTTGATCCGGGTAATTTTCGAAACGGCTGAACCGATTTTGCCGGGAATTTCACTGGCTGATAGAGAAAATTACAGCGCGTTACTTTAAATTAGACTATCTGTTAACCGCGGCTTCGTCTGCCATGCTATGTTCAAAACGGTTGGACCGATTTCCACGGCACTTTCACTGATAGATAGCTGACCCGATAAAAAGTAATTTAAACAATTTTAGTTTATACTAGCTGTTAACAGTGGCTTCGCCCGCAGTGCTATCTTCAAAACGGTTACATCAATTTTCACGGGACTTTCACTGGTAGATAGCGAACCTAATAAAAAGTAATTGTGGTTATTCTATTTTAGACCAGCTGTTACCCGCGACTTTGTCTGCATGAAATTTAGCAAGATTTCAACTCATTCTTTATTTTTAATGAGAGAAATAATTATCGATTTATTATTTTCAATTCGACATTATCATTATGAATAACATTAATGATATAGAGGTCTACCTAATAAGATCTTAGATTATAAACGTATTACGTAAAGAGTTCCATAATACAATTTGTTGCGGAACAGACAAGCGTTTATTTTTTGTATAGTCACTAAATCTTAATTATAATAATGGCAATGTATATTAAATGTAATGTAAATATAAATCTTTATAATAATATTTTTAGTTATTGTTTCAATAGTTCCTTATACAGTGTAAGTGAGCACTGAGGTAGTTATATGGTTGGTTATGGTTCCATATGTGTTGCTGATGACAAATCTCATTTGGCACGCTCTTTGTATTTATATATCTAATGTACACGTTACATGTTACTTTTAGTAGCGTGCGCGTCGTACTTACAATTGTCTTTAAAGAGCGTTTCTGTAATTGTATATAGTCTCACAATTCTATAATTCTTTAATACGATTTAAAAACGCGTGCGGAGCTGCGGGTACAGCTAGTATATAAATAAAAGTAAGACTTTATTATTGGCAAAGTCTTCAAAAGAACAACTACAAAAAACCAACTGAAAGACCTATTCCACAAATTCATGTTTCATTTGACACAGAGAAAATAAAGCAATTAGGAAAGCGACGCGCAGCGACCAAGGCGTTTCGCTTTAAACACTCCAATAGCAATCGATTTCATTTTTCCAAGAGATTATGAAGCGTGTCGTTTTAACGAGGCTTCTAAATTGGTACGTGTATCGGATTTAATATTCCCGTTTATGTACGGACGATCCAAAGCCAACAAAGAAGGGTTCATAAAGAATTCCTGTAAATATGTTTCGTTCATAAATTTGTTAAAAGGTTCGTATTAATGATGTTGTCAGATGTTTTGATAAGTAATTTATTTCATTTTTATTAAAGAAAAAACCTTAGGTAGGTCACCTGATGTTAAGTGATCACCACCACCAAACAAAGCTTAACTAGTAATACACGTTCTAAGAAATAACATTTCGAATGCAAAATATAAATACAAAGAGAAACTTATTCGTAAATCTGTTTTCCTTCCTAACAGTACTTGTATGACAATTTGTGATAAAATATTAGTGAAGTTAAAAAATCTGCGAAAGTTTCAATGCGAAATAAAAGAAATATTTTCAGGGTTAATAATAAAAGAAATTAGAGAGCAAGAAACAATATTCCATTATTATTTATTTATTCATAAGACAACAAAGGTCCACAAAAACAAATTATATACTAATACATAAAATGGTAGTAAATTTAAAAATAAAATTAAAATTAAGTAACTATATTAATATGTTTTATACAAATGAATATTAAATAGGATGAAAAGATGAACATTACACTATTATATTACAACAGATATCCAGTGCTTCATGAAAGGACTATCGTACATGTCTACCATTGTTCTCATTAAATTATTGGGACTATCGCGAAGTCTACCCAGGATGGATGCTATTTTCTTACGGATTATAGCGTAGAAATCATCAACCCTAGCATTTGCAAACATCCCAGAAGCGCTACAAAATCGTGGTAATCCCAATAACATTCTAAAAATATTATTATATTGGACACGCAAAGCGTTCATAGTCCTCTTACTGAAGCTGATCCATAGGCTGCTCGTATAAAAACATTGACAAAATGCTTTGAATAGTTGGATTTTAACTTCATCACTACAGCGAGCAAACCTACGAATCAACATATTCCCTCTAACTGCGAGCGCTCTACGTTCTCTTTCAATATCATTATTGTCTTTCATTTCCGCCGTGATAATGTGGCCCAGATATTTAAATTCATATACTCTCTTCAAGGGCATACCATAAAGATTTATAGGGGGTACGTTTTCTGAAAAGTTTTTACCAGCAGTGAATACCATATATTCACTTTTTTTCATATTATACTTTAAGCCATGTTTATTAGCATAAGTCTCACAGACAAGCAAAAGTTTTCTCAGAGCACCAACTGAAGGACTGAGCAGTACCATGTCATCCGCATAACTTATATTATTCATCATCTGGTTATCTATCGTGCATCCTGCATGAATTCTGCATAGCTCATAGATAAGGTCATTTATATACAAGTTAAAAAGTTTCGGGGAACTTATACCCCCCTGTCTCACCCCACAATCCACAATTTTGTTGATGTCCATACCAATGTCGAAAAATGTTAATAAGTTCGTTGGGTAAACCGGTATTCCTTAATTTTCTCCATAATAGATTATAGGAAACTAGCCTTGGTTAGATCTAGAAAACAGGCATAAACAGGTGTTTTTCGGCTAGTATAGTACCTGACGGTCTGCTTAAGAGCTAAAATGGCATTCTCTGTTGATAGTCTGGGTTGAAAACCGAATTGAGCATCATGTAACTTAATGTATTTATTCAACTGTGTATCCAGTAGACCGTCAAATACCTTAGCAATTACAGTAGCTAGTGAAATTGGTCTATAATTATTTATGTCTGAAACATCACCTGTTTTATTTTTAACAATAGGAACTATTACCGTTTTCATTAGATCACGCGAAAATAATGAGAACAAAAAAGGTGAAAATATTATTCTTTTCAAAAGTAGCGATATTAAAAATATCGTAAAAAACATGGCTCGTGGAAAATCACCTGGCCATGATGGACTCAGTATTGAACACCTCTAATATGCAGGGTTTCATTTGAATAGAGTACTGTGTATGTTTTACAATTTATGTATAAGGCATTCTTACCTTCCGCGTGATCTAATGAAAACGGTAGTAGTTCCTATTGTTAAAAATAAAACAGGTGATGTTTCTGACATAAATAATTATAGACCAATTTCACTAGCTACTATAATTGCTAAAGTATTTGATGGTCTACTGGATACACAGTTGAATAAATACATTAAGTTACATGATGCTCAATTCGGTTTTCAACCCATGATAGTTTGGATTCACAATTGGAAACTGTAGGTGTGGCTGCAATAAGGTTTTAGGTTTATTAAAATTTTTCGCCTTTTAAAATATAATCGACACCAGAAGTACATTAAATTAATTAAAATATGCATTACTCACACTACTGCTTCAATTTTACACAACATATACACACATGTAAATAAAAAAGACATTTTGACATCATCAATAAAGGACTTCAAAAAAGGTTGTGAAGGAGATGCCGATTCCACCCTACAATATTACGTTTTTTACAAGGTGCCTTATTATATGAAAGAATTGCGGCATCCGAGAGTACATTTACTATATTCTTGTATAGATTGTCTAATATTGTATGGTGCTCAATATCATCACATAAGTCATAAGAACATTCATAACATTCACTGGAAAAATCTATGTCTCTTAACTTATTATTACAAAGATTATTATACATATTAATTTGTTGTTTATTTCTTATACCCCAAATTACTTTATTATATACAATATTTCTGTGATACAATTTGGGCCTAATCATGTTTAGATAACATTCAATAGGAATAGGAAAATTATCGGAAGAATATACATCATATAATACTTTGATATTTCCCACAGTATTCCATGCTGACTTTGTTACCAAACAGTGATCTAACCATCTTTTAGAATTAAAAACATCACTTATATACGTAAAAGTATTACTATCAAAACCTAAAATTTTCATATCAGCACAAAACCACTCTTGTTCATTACAAAATGACAATAATTCGTTTCCGAATAATTCTACAGAATGTGCATTAAAATCACCCAGCATATATACAGTTTCTAGATCACATCCGTCAATTATAGAACTTAATGCACCTAAACATTCTGTAAAAATAGGTAAATTTTCCATACTATCAGTGGGCATATATACACAGCAAACAAGGAATGATCCAACGTTATTTACTACTTTAATAGCAGCGATCCTATTATTATTGGTCTCTATTATTAAAGAAATTAATAAAGAAATTAAATTTAATTTAATCATTCAAGAAAGAGAAACGTTCCTAAAGCTAGTGTAAATTCAAAGATTTAACATGATATCTTATATTATAAGTCGTGAAACCTGGAATTGTGTGCATTTTGATTATGAGAGTAAGTAAAGTCACAAGTTTGGCCGTTCTTCGCAACTTGTAGTGGAGCTTTTAGGGTGCGGTATTACTGCTTATGAACAATAAGTAGATTGGAACGTTGTTGAAATTCATAACAAATGCATTTGATACAGAAAAACTACAACTACTTCAATCTATCGTGTCTCCATGTAATGATTCTTTAACGTGTGAATTCATAGTTTCACGATCAACAATGATATTTCTGCTTATATTATGTATAATATACTGCTAAAACAGCCAACTTAATAAATATATAAATTATGATTTTATTATCAGTAATCGTCTTGTGGTCGATATTCGATCATAAATTATTCATTATTCAAAACTCAATATTAATTGAAATTAACATAAATAAAAAAAAAAAAAATTTTTATACTTATATATATAGAATACCAGCTGACCCGCGCAACTTCGTCTGCGCCAAATCGGTTATTACCGGTTCCAATTTTATTTTCAGATGCGAAAAATCTTTAAAAAACCTACAATCCGAGAATAGCGACACCTACCGGGTCCAATTGTAATATCAAATTATCCTATATAATTATATTGGCAAGAAATGTCTTCCAGATATCCCCTGGGTTGCTCCTCTGGCCCTCAGCTCCGTGCCCCATTTACTTTCATCGCAATAACGCAATAATTTTACCGGCTTATGGTTTTTATTTCCCGTTATCTTTCATCAATTGATCCATCAATTCATCAATTTGATGAATTGATCTATCAACTCCATCAATTGACATGCTGTAAAAAGTAAACTTTATCTCAATGACATTTTCATTTTGATTTAGCTATTTGTTTTAATAGGAAATTGTAAAGTATACATGAAACCTGTATCTAATAACTTTAGTAAATGTAACGTTTATTTTCTTTTTCACATAAAAACATTTTTTTTTGGCTGAGATATTAAGTGGGACGTGGGTATCCGGCGCTCACACTGACCGAACGAAACGCAACAATGCAAGCAGTGTTAGTCCACGTGGGTGTTTCTGTGGGTCAATTGGTACTACCCCGGGCGAGCTGACACATTCAAGCTGAAACCAGTGATAGCTTCAGCGTGGCTCTGCCACCTACAGAACTGTGTTACTTGAGTTATTTAATTGTTGATGTGACTTTTCGTGTAGAGATTTGTATTGTTATCGTTACGAAGGTTGGTCGGCATAAACAAGAAATATTTGCATTTCATTTGTATGCCTATATTTTGGATTAAATCAAATAGTTAGAAACAAGAACAGAACAAAGATCTTAGAGACTATATTAAAAATATGCCAATGTATAACTCCGTTCGTAGGAATTAAATAGAAAACCGCTAATCGTTCTCAGAGTCACCCCCGCGGTAACCAGCTCGCCAGCTCGCGACTCTGTGACATAATAGAGCGGGATGATACTAAATCACAACTTTATATGAAAGCCGAATTAAGGTGTTCCCGGTAGACTGCTATCTTCAAACACTGTGTCGCATCGTGATTGTGTGACAAAAGTTATGAGACTGGGAACTAAGCGTATGTGTATGAATAGCCACAAAAAATGTAATGTAATTTTGTATCATTATTTTCCTATACGTTTGTTGTTGTTGTTGTTATTGTAAAAGTATCAGTGATTAGTTGAGTTCGGTGATTTCAAATAAATTTTACCAAATTTAGATATTATAATATCAAACCACATTTATCAAATTCTGTGCAAAGCAAGACCGTTGCATTACTTCGTTTGGCCCTTCTCTGACTGATTCTTGGACCTCCCACAATATCATTTCGTTCTCTGTTAACGTATCGTCTAACCTTTTTCTCATAATTTTTATAGTAATTCTCTCGCTCTTAAAAGACACAGCATGGTGTTGGATTCTTCGCAAATGACGTTACGCAAGTATATGATACTCGATAACTTAAGTATTGGAATAATTGTTAAATTGCATTTCTATAGAAGTATATAAGAAAGAAGGGTGTACACACACAAGAGCAGACAGCATATAGGTGACACCGTGACGTATCATGCGACGTATTTACCAAGGTAGCGTCTATGAACACCGCCTTGATGGACCCAGGTTTGAATCCTAGCAACTAAATCGGAGCTGTCGGTGAGGGAATCGTGATGAAATCATAGCATGGGGGTAGGGCTTGTTTTAAATCCGCCTGGCTAACTACAACCCATACGTTGATAATCTGTCACCAAGCATCTGTTGTTGTGTTCCGGCAGCTGCACTTGAGAACCAGGCTGAGAACCTCGCTCTAGGTTTAGCATATTTACCATCCTAGAGCACATCGTCATTTAACATCAGATAAGATTGTGGACAAACGCTAAAACTTATAAAGTATAAAAAGTAATTAATAAAAATTAAACTTATAATTCTGACACCAGCTGTCAAGCTCTGTGCCGCAGGTGACTTTACAAAACATACACCTCACGAATATGAAATACACCTATATATATATAGTCCTACTCATCGATTTCGATGACGGCGACATATATATATTCACCAGTAGTGCTGCCGAACCCAGAGTCCCGCTATCAATCGACTCCAGGAGCGACCACTCTCTCCTGGCCGCTTACGTGCAGAGTGCTAACTAGGCCTCGGTACATCGACACCTTAACCCACCGCCACCACTCCATCGCCGCAAGACTTATTGCTCATAACCGGAAAAGAAATCGCTAGAGTCATCTGCGCGTGAGAATATTTTAAGTGCACAAACAGTTGCGCAGGTGCATGTGCACTCTCTCGTCCTGTACTCTGTACTCCAATGGACCGGAGAACCGATACGATTGGCAGAGGCTAGGATGCAGCGAACGGCCGTAAACCATAAAGATCCTGACCTTACGACCTTTAAGGGCTGCTTCGCATTACCCTGCTACCACGCCAAAATAAACGTAGAGTAATGCACGATCATCATGACGTCGTAGACTTCATGTACCTGAGGGAGATCACCCTGTTAACTACAAAATATCGTAGTCCCCTTCACTAGGTTTAGCCCACTGATGGTCGTGGTTGCCCGGGGTGTGGCCGCTGTGTACATTACAGCTACTAGGAGCCACTAGTGAAGAGATTGTAGGGAGTTACTAATAGATGGTCGTATTTAATTAGAACTTTTATTCCCCACTACACCCCAAATACACCTAGACTCATTACAATAATTCGTGGATCACACAAATAATTGTCTTATGTGGGAATCTACCACACAAATCGGTGTGGTAGCACCACTAAAAACCACTGCAATCATAATTGCAAGAGTCATAAGTGCAATTCAAAAGTGATTAATTTTTTTATTGGTGGTAATTCTTTCCTCCATTAAATCTCCACTACAGCACCGATCCATAGTCATAAACTTGAAAACTTTCGCGTCGAACTACGTTAAATTTTCAGTTAAAATTGCCAATAAAATTGAAACTGGAGTTAGTCAGTTACTTTCGAGTGTAGTTTTGGTGTAGTTTAAATATATTACGGCAGACGTATTCTGAAGCTATGCTAACGTCATTTATTTATTTAGTTTCAAGGCTTAGAACATTAATTCATATTGTATGCGCTTTTTTTAATGATAATTATTTTCGACCCGTCATTATATTGTATTACAATATGTGTGTATATTTCATTACTCCTAAATGTATTAATCTATATATCCTAAGAAATTTTAAATAACGTATATTTATTGCTTACAAAATTTCATACGAGTATTTGAGAATAAGCGTTAACTGAATTATTTTTTACTGTTGCTGATAATTCTTATAACCTATCAAGTGGTGTATTTCAAATACAAATATTCAAAAAGATTGGTTGATCTGACTTTGAATTAAATCTCAGTATACGTACGACTAATACTAATTTTTTATACAATATTTCTGATTTAACCTTTATATTAAATATGTAGTACAAAATTTGGAGGAAAAAATTAAACGCATATAAAGAATTACAAATTCATTAATACAGTCTAGGTATTTAATAATAGATCATTTAATTAGCTAGTATTCCCAGAATTACCGTCACAATAAATAAAAGAGAATATGATTTCTGTAATAATCTGTAAATTTTCGAAGTTCTGTAATAATTGTATTACACATTTACGATCAGGTTAATGAAGTATGAATGACTTATATCATTCCCAACGATTTCCTCGAAGATAATATTTCGGAATACCGAAAACTGCTGTAATTGGAATATCATAATTATCTCATATGGACCTATAATATTTGATTTCAATATAAACTTACCCGAGAACAGATTTTTCTTCATAACAACTTAAACGTAACTTAACTTAACGTAAATTGCTTTAAATAAAACTTAAATAATAAATATTCCGGGATTTATAAAAATTACAAAATGGCTTCTTATAAAATTCTCGTGTTTTCGTACTCATTTTTCGAAGATAAAATGATGACTAACGTAAGTTACAAAACAGGGGCGATTTGTTGATTTTATTTTGAAAACCACATGAAGCTTTATTGTACCTGAACCTTTGAAATTTTAAAATAGGAGATACAATAACTAACATTGTTAGGTCTAACAAAAACACTATTATAGGAAATTAAATTTATATAGTTATAATATTACTAATATCCATTTGACCATTCACTATAAATGTTTTTCATGATAAAGATTTTTATGCTCTTTTACTATAATTCCTAACTAGATGTCGCATCACAGTGTTTTAATATTATTTTATATTCTAACTTAACACGGATGAAGTTACAGAAGGTTAGTAGTATTATGTATAATAAATAAGTATTATCCTACTGGGAATAGATCTTAATGTTACCTACACTAATATTTTAAAGAACTTATTTAAGATACTAGATTTTAATTGTTCAAAAACAAATTGAAGAGAATAATAATCAACAAACAAATTCTTTACACGAATAAAAATTGTATATAGACTAATAATAATATCGAATCTTATAGACTTTCTGCATAGAACATATTATTATACTGAACTGAAATAAAACAATAAAATGTAATAACAGTATATTATAATTTATGGAAATAACACTACTACGTCAATTTCTACCATAAAATAAGATTATTTACAGGCCACAGTGGTCACTTAACTTCAGGTTCATGTTTAGTATAGTTTCTTTTACTTCATCTGATAGTTCTAAAATAGAAAATTCTTCTTTTTGTCTTGACTTTTTTGAATTATAAGTAAATTCTGGGCTACCTTTAAAATGTAAAATTACTTTCTTACTATCACATTAGTTCAAATTTCCATTACAAAATGTAACCTGAACAGGCAGACAGTAAAGCGACTATGGGTAAAAAGCGGACTTAATTTCGATTTTTTTTTTAAATTCAAAAGTTCGCGACGTAGCTTCCATATTGTCTTCGAAAGTGACGTCAAATTCGCTCTCTCTTATAATTTGACACAAACGTGAACTTATATCCTAATTGTATTAAGTCGTAAATTAATTTTACTTTCATCTGGAGCAGCGCGGCGCTCGGCCACACGGGTACGCGGGCACAACACGAGGCCTCCCGCGCAAGTAATGAGATACTTTATATCTATTCTTATATAATTCTGTGAAATCCTCTCGTAAACAAAGCTAAAAGCGGATCAACTTTTCACTATATTAAAGTAATTTGTTTCAATTTCTTTAATAAATTATTAATTTCCACTCTTAAATTGTATCCCAAATTCTATTAAAAAGATAAGTTAAGTTAATTTCTAAATTTCTGAGGATGGGCGGATGTTTGTAACGCTTTCAAGCATAAACCAGTAAACCGATTTTAATTTAACATTATAATAAACATAGCTTATGTATCAGAATAATATATGTGTTAGAATCTATATAGATGTTTTTAAATTGACCGAAATATTAGGTCTTTACGTATGAAATTGCCGTTTTGTTTGAATAAATTTAAACGATTTTTTTTCATGTATTTTTTATTTGTATTAATCGAAGTAATCACCCATGCAAACAATGCATCTTTGCCAACGCAGTAGCAGTTTATTAATATTGTGTATTGGTAACAATGCGGTTCAAAATTCCTTCATTTGTGTGTCTGTTAAGCAGTGCAAGGCACGTCTCGACGCGTACTTTGCGCTGGCAATCATTGAGTTCGTGGGGCACCCATTTGTCAAGCTTCTTTACCATGCCAATTTGACGCAAATGGACCAATATTGTTGTGACGCTAACGTCGAAAGCTGCTGCTAATTCAGCCGTAGATTGTGTATCATCAGCTTCCACAATCGCCTTTAATTTGTCATTGTTGACCAAAGTCTTCGGACGTCCGCGAGGTTCATTTTTCAAGTCGAAATTCCCAGAACGGAAGCGAGCAAACCAATAAAAGGCGGTGCGTTGGTTTGTAGTGTTAGCTCCGTAAACGTCGTCGATGTTCCGTGCCATTTGTGCCGCGTTGCTGCCACGATGGTACTCATATTCCATAATTACACGAATTTTTAACGTATCCATGATGACAAAAAAGATTGAAATGCGATGAAAATGTAACACTAATCAGTAAATAAATGACTACTTTTGGAAAAAGAATTCCATGTTTTTAAAATAAAATTAATTTGAATTTAGAATTCATAGCCAAACAAAAATTATTTTGAGTTGTAATAGCCAGTACTGCAGAACGGCAATTTCATAGGTAAAGACCTATTATAATGAAAGTTTCAAGTAAATTGGCAAAATATCCTAATATTTGAGCGCTACCTTAGCATGCGTTGCATACAGCGTTAGGCTCACATAGAGATAATGTATGGTATCATAATTTACAGAGATCTTCAGTTACAAATGCAGATAAATTCGCGACACTATTATAAAGTTAACACACATCTTTTCTTTTGTTGTTTTATTTCAATACAGTAGATGCTGAGGACACTAAATCCCATCATAAACATAAATGTGAATTGACAGCCAAGTTATGTTATGCCTGGTATATATACCTTGGCTGTTGGCTTTAACGACAAAAGAAGTCAGATCTAATTTGGTGCCAAACTCAATGGTCAGTCCAGAAATGTATTCATCCAACTACTTATCTGGATGCCAAATTTGAACTTTCGGTCATCTGGAACTGGGTTAGAATTTTGATCTATAGGTTAGACAGTGATAAAAATGACGATTTTTGGACGTTAATATAACCTGCAAGTTTCAATTCATGAGCGAAATTTGACATGTTTATGTGAAATAGTTTTTGAGATATGAGGGGGTCAAATGTGGATCCAAATGGTTACAGACGGTAGCGCGCGTTCGACATTCTGTTAGCTTGAACTTGGCTTGACACGTTACCGCATGTCTAAATAATGAAAAAGATAAACTTTTTGAAGAGAACATTTTCTTAGGTGCGTTGAGCGGTATGTTTGGCAGGATATAAATTTATGATTGCGAGTAAACATTACTAGTAACGTGCTAGTAAACGTGACCGAGCGTACTGTGCTAGCTCGGCTTGCCTCAGACTAGCGACTCGTAGTATAGCGGCCTGTGTACGTCTAATATTGATGTTTTGTATTGAGAAAGCGCAGCACATCATATGTTTGATTAATTGATAAACTGTATAAAAATATATATAATTACTGTTCAAAGTGCCAATAGACGTGAAAACCAGACTAATGTTAATAAATTCGATATAAAAATTATAAAATTTAAATATCTGATACTATAAGTAATTTAAAACTTCAAAAGAGAACACAGCTATTTCATTGTTTTGAGTTTTCAATTCTGTCGGCAGTCCTTCTGACTGTCGAGGCTTTTTTTATTGTAGTACGTCAGAGTGATGACACTGTATTGATTAAGCAGAGTACAATGCATGAACAACGGTATTCGCTGTGAGAATCGGTAATCCATCGCCGGTCGCCACTCCATAAGACCGTGCAAGCCTCTAGCCTGCTGTGTATATGCTGCAACGTGATGAACCAATAAAAATTTACATCACTGCAACAACATTATACATAACACCTCCACACACGTGCACGCATACACGCTTACACATGCAAGTGGAAGGGTTTTATTTTTTCCCTTATCGAACTCAAATAGTTTAGAAATTTTCCGATACAAAATAAACATAAGAGTTGATGAGATATGTATGCTTGGTACACATATATGTTTCAACAGCTCATATATATGAATAGTTTAGCTTAACTTAGGTTAGCTCTTAGTATAATAGAGGATGGGGCTCCTTGACGTTCCGTCTGGTGCGTGGCCTGACCGGGTACGGTTGCTTCGGTTGGTACCTGCACCAGATAGCACGCAGGGAGCCGACCGCCGTATGCCATCAGTGTGGCGTTGACCCGGACACCGCGCAGCATACTCTGTCTGAGTGTGCTGCGTGGGAGGAGCAGCGTCGCACGTTGGCTGCGGCGGTAGGACAGGATCTCTCACTGCCGAGCGTAGTTGCGGCCATGCTCGGTAGCGAGGATGTGTGGAATGTTGTGGCCTCCTTCTGCGAGGAGGTCGACTCGCAGAAGGAGGTGGCGGAGAGGGTCCATGAACGGGACCCTCAACGTGGCCGTCTCCGCCAACGGAGGACGGGCAGGAGGAGGCGTCAGTTTGACTCCTCCTCCCACTGTAACCGGACCAGGGAAGATGGGTCGGGGGGCCCATCTTCCCATTGCACAGGTCCGGCGGACGGAGGAGACAGCCGGTGTGTACCCGGCTGTCTCCTTACAGGACGAGGCCCGATGAGGAGGCGATTTCGCTGCTGGGCCAACCGCTGGGCGGCACGATGAAGTCTATAGAGATCTCGTGCCGCCCCAACTATAGCGGCAGACGTACACCGTGGGGTTTTAGTCCGTGCGAGTCGGACATAACCCACCCTCTCCCCCGGGAGGGTTGCGTATACAAAAGGGATTACACCACGTTATAAAAAAAAAAAAAAAGATAGGTTGCGAATTGCATGAATCAGGCTACAGCCAAGCCGAGGTGTGCCGGTCACCCTTGAGCTAGTTGCCCAAGCAAAAATCGTCCGAGAGCCTTAAGCGCTCGCCTTAGTAGTCCGGTGAAGCTGTTATGACCTTGCCAGGTCAATAGCGTGGTAAGTACGAGAAAAAACAAACAAAAGTCATTGTGAAGATCAAGGCATAGTCGGGTACAGATATGGATCAAGTGATAATAGTGACAACCATTAATGAGTTCTGGAAATCTCGATGGTCACCGTTGTACTACTCTTACCATGCAGTACGGTGCTGGCACTTTATTATCCTCAAATAAAGGTAACAGCCCTTTAACAGAGTCTAATATCAAACATACATAGAATATACTGTGATTTATTACCGTATGATATATTATTTTAAAGAATTATTAAATTGTAACATAATCTCGCCCAATTAAATGTACATTGTTATCGGAAAGCCCACTCTGAATTCTGTCTAACTTCTTAATTCTACGATGTTTAGTCTTAGGCGAATGTTATTTATATCGCTCTTTAAGATTTACTCTTAATAAAAGAATTAGAAATAAAGAAGCCGCTCCGAGATTCAATTCAACTTACATTTCGGGAATAATCTACTTATCAGTGTACAAAGATGGGACGTTTCGTCTTGAGATTACGTAGACTTGCCTCTGACAGGTCGTTTCGTTTCCACAGATAAACATTTCTTTTATTCATTATAAACACGTGCAATCACGATCCCACTGATGTTGTGGTCTGTACAATACACATTTTATAAACGGATTATTGTTTTTTTGTATTCAAAACGATCTACTTATTTCGTTATATTTTATCTTTCAGCGTTTAATCGACTGAAATTGTATATAAAATATACAGAAACTTTATGCACTTAAGCGTCTCACTTGATTTTTTAGTATCGGATATCACTCTTGAACGTAAAAAACACCATTTTGGGAACGAGTCGATCAGATTTATTATATTTTTGACGTGTCCTTTTTATTATTGAAGTAAATAACGTGAGAAAATACACCCGTTAACATATTCTTTTGCAATATGTTACCAACATAGCTAAGTAAAGAGAATTACTACACTATATACAAATACACTTGTGTAAAATAAAAAAAGAGTAATATCTCTGAAATGCCATGAATGAAACTTTGATATTTAAATCAGAATGATGAGTTTAATTAGGTCAATTAAATAAATATAAATTATAATAAGCTCTGTAATAATAAAACTCTAACATTATTATTTATGAAAGTTTATTAACGGGTGTCTGAGAAAGGCGGAGGCGGTGAGATAACATAGAGAAATTTACGTAAAAACATAAAATAAATGTCTATCTTTAGGACTTAATAACAATAGTGCAGCCCACGGGCTCTAAGATGCTCGCAAATACTTCAAATTAATTAACTGGCAACAAGAAATATCAAATTAAGAGGATTAATTAATACTTTAAAAGTTGAAAGTAATATTGAAATCAGAAAAGACACGCTAAAGAACCCTAAGCCCCAATTATTAGCAGTTCGCTATCTGTCTTACACGGGATCGAGAGCAAAAAGGGACAAAGGATCGACAAAAAGACCCAGCGATAATGGTACCACGCACTCTATAGGGATGTCACCAAGAACAACTCTATATCCCGTATACTTTTTATGCTAGGGATTATCAAGCAAGATTTAAGTCAACGAATAATTAATGATAATTGGGGTTTACAGTTCTTTTTCTAGTTTTGTTTTTGGCAACCATTTTTCTTGATAATTATTGCTATTGTGGAGTAAGAAATAATATTATAACTTTCAATGTTCTAACAAAATAGATCTCTTCTCAGAACTTTTTATGGAGTTTTTGTAGCATCTCAGAATTTTTGTGTTGTGGTATTATTTCCCATCCACTTCCCTTATGCGCAATAACCGGACTATAAGATGTAAAACACCACCAACGAAAAAAAAAAACACCAATATTATATAGAGTCAAATAACACAAAATTATGAATAAAATATAAAATTCACTACATGATACGCTAAAATTCCGCCAAAAACTCTCAATATTACGGATTTCTCTTAAACTAGATCGCGAACAATACATAGCTAATTAAATAGGTATAAATAGCCTAAAAGTAGGCATCGTGTTATTTCCCGCGGCCCGGCGGCTGTTCGGGCGCAGTCGCCAACGACGGCACCGTGACCCTGAGGTGGAGGCCCGGCTGTATGGTAGCTACAGGGAGTGTAGGAAAACCCTACAGGCTGCCATCAGTCGGGCAAAAGAAGCTGCATGGGAGGAGCTACTACAAACGGTGGAGGGGGATCCTTAGGGGCGCCCATACCGGATCGTGCGAAAGAAGTTGCGATCTTGGGCGCCCCCGGTGACGGAGACCCTTCGGCCGGACTTGGTGGCGAGGGTCGTGGGAGAATTATTCCCCGACCCTCCGCTGCTATCAGCTCCTCTCATGCCTCCGCCTCGGGCGGTAGTCGAGGAGGTGCTTGACAGTCCTCCCCCCCTAATAACGGAGGAGGAGATGGGGAGGGCTGTTGAGCGTCTCCTCAACCGTCGGAGAGCGCCCGGCCCTGATGGGGTCCCGGGTCGGGTGCTCGGCCTGATGCTGGGTCATCTAGGGGGGTGGCTTCGGGAACTGTTCGACAAATGTTTATCGGTCGGGCAGTTCCCGAAGCCCTGGAAGCTCGGGCGGCTCTGCCTATTGGTGAAGGAGGGCCGCCCTCCGGACTGCGCGTCTGCATACCGGCCCCTCGTCCTGCTGGACGACGCCGGGAAAGCTTTGGAGCGGATTGTCTCCTTCCGGGTCGTCCAGCACCTGGAGAGAGTGGGGCCAAATCTGGCGGACGCGCAGTTCGGCTTCCGGGCAGGGCGTTCTACAATTGACGCTCTGTGCCTCCTGAAGTCGCTGTCCACTGAAGCGACCTCCCAGGGGGAGAGGGTCTTGGCGGTGTCTTTGACATCGCCAACGCCTTCAACAGCCTGCCGCATGGAGTTATACGGGAGGCGCTCCGATATTTCGGAGTGCCCCCGTACCTGCGGCGGCTGTTGGAGGCGTATCTCGAAGATAGGGAGGTCGCCTACGTGGATGGCGACGGACGTATGATCCGACGAGTCACCAGGAGAGGAGTTCCACAGGGGTCGGCATTGGGGCCGCTCCTGTGGAACCTGGGCTACGACTGGGTGCTCCGCGGCGCGCTCCCATATGGAG